>CAJDSM010019608.1:40474-60325 GCA_903981925.1 Ostrea lurida
GTTCCGGTGGTTTTTTTTTTTTTTTCTTTGTAAATTTATCTCGGGTTAGAATAGATCCTCAGTACCCTGTTTGTCGTAAGAGGCGACTAAATCATGCCAAGAAATTTCGTCCGGTTTTCGACACTGTGCTTCAAAAGGACCATATTACAAGCTAATTAATAGACCTTCGCTTATCTGTTATCTCTTAATTGCGGTCACGAATATTATTAATTAGCTTGTAATAATATTAACGGTTTTTGACACTGAGTACATCCGCAAATTGCAAAGTTGTCTTGCACTGTGGTGGACGAGGTTTTACGCGAGACCAGCAAAACGAGGTCCCGTTCACAGCGGGTTTTAGAAAAAACCGTTTGTCATAAAGTTGAGTTGTTAGTTTGTGATCTACATGAGCAGATCTAAGGGGCTGATTTTAATCAAACTGGGTTATCACCTAATTTCTGTGGAAACGAGGGGTTATTCGATCATATTCGATCTTTCTATATGAATAACCCCTCGTTTTCCACAGAAATTAACATCCACTTCTAATTCTATTATAATTTATCTATTTAAAAATTTAACTTCATATTCGTTGATCAACCAATAAAGAAATATATATACAAACCTAGAAGTGCTATCGGAGTAAAATAATAAAAAAAAAACCAAAAAACAAAAACTTTCTTTATAAATATACTTTCTTATATCCAAGCTTCTTTATTACAATTGTTTAAATTAAATTTAAGCTAAACCGAGAATTTTAATCCGAAAACTACGTAATGTATACACGCTTGAAAACGAAACGGATGTTGACCTTCTTCAGGTGTCCAGATTTACCAGGTGCCGAGTTGACTTGTACCCCCAAGGGCGATAATCAGCAAAAATCCATGCCACCGGAAGTTTACCGTTCAAGCAGGGTTAGTTCATTGTTGCATATTTGGTCTTTTACAAGCAATTCATCGTTATTTGGATATTTCCAAGCGAGGTATGCATTTTCTTACTATTTCACAAACGTTTTTGGTCTCTCAATTTCAAGGATAAAATCATTTCATAAGCAGGGTTTTCCACATAGCATATATAGGCTAGCATAGCGTTATTAGATCTAGGCTAAATGGCGCGCAACCTTGAGCATTATGAACAAGAATGGAAAAACACGTTAATTAGTAATTTTTTGATACCATCATAGAATTTAACACCTTTAACCTGGTTGTGAATGTGACGATACTGTCTTTACAATTAATTTCTAAGGAGAATTTACTGATTGAGCCCGGAGTTACCCACAATCCAACATTTTGTTAAATATGGCTCGCCCGGATTGATAGCGTGGGTACATGTAAATTAGAGAGTATGACACAGAGGTAGGGGGTACTTGTACTGACTACTGTTGGAACCCCCCCACAAAAAAATCTTTACAGCAAATCTTTAAAATTTCCTACAGTATTGAATTAATTAAGAGACTGAAAGAAAATCGGGCAATGTCTAGAGTGGTGCACGTGCACGTACTCGCGGGGTAGGGCGCTAGGGGGATATCCACTATCCAGGTAATTCCGGACAGTATTGCCAACACTGCTCAGCAAAGAACATCAATGTCAATGAGAATCTGAGGCACCTATTTTCAATTCGACTTCAAAAACCCCTTACATTATCCTTGCTATGATGATGTTTTGAATGATAGTAAGATTTTATTCACATATTTTCAAAATAAAATGCACACAGGGTTTTGACACAATCTGAGCGAACTAGGGGAAACTGTTGGAATTTCGGATGGTGTGATATTTCGGCGGTGAGTCAATGTGGAGAGCTCTACCACCGAGCTACCGCAACCATTCAAAATTTTGATAAGACAGTGGAACACAGTTTCTAAGATTTATAAAAAAAAACAAAAAAAAACTCATGAAATTTATTTATAGATATGTCACAGATAAAGGGAAAGCAGTCGTATTTCGTAAGAAATCTTGAACTGTCCGGAATTACCTGGATATCCCCTATTCCACTCACGGTTCCACTAAATTTATTCAGATAGTGTACACTGATTTACATCTAGGTTTTCCATCATGGAAATAGTATTTGTCCTGTCTGACCGTCACAAAGTGTGTGAATTCTAAATGCAGAGTATGTAGAATCAGAGAGATTACCGTTTAATCAGCGAAATTACCAAAGAATTGATTGAGATTACTTTTGTGTGTGGTTCATTTATGTGTCATCTAGTTAAATATATCAATTTCATGAAGATAGGTAACAATTTGAAGGAGTTGTGGCTAATGATGAAATGATCGTCAATTCTGATTATCGATTCTATTTTTCATAACCGATTGTTGTTTGAACAGAAACCCATAATAAAGAATTCAACTACATATAGTATTACATGTATAAACTAATACATTTGTATTATAGGAAGAAAATGGCTTCTGATATCTTCATCATTAGAATTGAAGTCAATTCTACAATAATGAAGCTGATAACTAATCTAAAGATTCCCCCAACTCTACCCCAGCTTTTACATTGTGACGTGCAGGAGAGTGGGAGTGGACTCCATATTGGAAAATGGGAAATCGATGACTCCAGCTAATGTTGCTGCTCTGCCTACCTTTTAGAATTTAGTTATCGGATGATTATTTATCATATGAATCACGACTATTTTGATGCTGACTGAAAATTTGTGTGCTGTTGTTGTGCAAAGAAATTTGAATTGCAAGGTAAAGTGATGCTTCTTTGTTGTGTTAGAGAGCTTTTTACACACAACACAAGCCACTACCACCACAATACAAGCCTCAACACTACAATACAAGCCGCAACCACCACAATACAATATAGGCATGATTTATATGTAGAATAATCACCCAGTAACTGGATCCTCACATCTTGGAAGGTAGATTTGTAAAAGACAGACAAAACAGCTGAATTCCCACTTTTCAATTTTGAGTCCACTTTGATATAAAAGTTGGGGTAATAATCAGAGGAATCTTGGATTAGTTGATACATGTAATTTGTAGAGCTGCAATGATTCACAAACTTTTCAATTCGACTCGATTTTCGATTTTTGACATTCAATTTGGTTATTTTCGATTCGATTACTTTTTCATTTAACATATACTTTCAGTCATAATCATCTTACTCAAACACTACAGATGATATGAATTAGACATAATTAAAAAATTCAGGAGAAACATCTAAAAACATTGAACAAAAAAAAAACAAAAAGGACATTCTGCTAAAAATTTCTTGGCATGGGTGGGACGGTTTTTTTCGGACGAAGACCGCAAAAACAGAGGTCCCGTGTCACAGCGGGTTTTAGAAAAAACCGTTTGTCATAAAGTTGAGTTGTTAGTTTGTGATCTACATGAGCAGATCTAAGGGGCTGATTTTAATCAAACTGGGTTATCACCTAATTTCTGTGGAAACGAGGGGTTATTCGATCATATTCGATCTTTCTATATGAATAACCCCTCGTTTCCACAGAAATTAACATCCACTTCTAATTCTATTATAATTTATCTATTTAAAAATTTAACTTCATATTCGTTGATCAACCAATAAAGAAATATATATACAAACCTAGAAGTGCTATCGGAGTAAAATAATAAAAAAAAACCAAAAAACAAAAACTTTCTTTATAAATATACTTTCTTATATCCAAGCTTCTTTATTACAATTGTTTAAATTAAATTTAAGCTAAACCGAGAATTTTAATCCGAAAACTTGACGTAATGTATACACGCTTGAAAACGAAACGGATGTTGACCTTCTTCAGGTGTCCAGATTTACCAGGTGCCGAGTTGACTTGTACCCCCAAGGGCGATAATCAGCAAAAATCCATGCCACCGGAAGTTTACCGTTCAAGCAGGGTTAGTTCATTGTTGCATATTTGGTCTTTTACAAGCAATTCATCGTTATTTGGATATTTCCAAGCGAGGTATGCATTTTCTTACTATTTCACAAACGTTTTGGTCTCTCAATTTCAAGGATAAAATCATTTCATAAGCAGGGTTTTTCCACATAGCATATATAGGCTAGCATAGCGTTATTAGATCTAGGCTAAATGGCGCGCAACCTTGAGCATTGATGAACAAGAATGGAAAAACACGTTAATAGTAATTTTTTGATACCATCATTAGAATTTAACACCTTTAACCTGGTTGTGAATGTGACGATACTGTCTTTACAATTAATTTCTAAGGAGAATTTACTGATTGAGCCCGGAGTTACCCACAATCCAACATTTTGTTAAATATGGCTGCGCCCGGATTGATAGCGTGGGTACATGTAAATTAGAGAGTATGACACAGAGGTAGTGGGTACTTGTACTGACTACTGTTGGAACCCCCCCACAAAAAAATCTTTACAGCAAATCTTTAAAATTTCCTACAGTATTGAATTAATTAAGAGACTGAAAAGAAAATTCGGGCAATGTCTAGAGTGGTGCACGTGCACGTACTCGCGGGGTAGGGCGCTAGGGGGATATCCACTATCCAGGTAATTCCGGACAGTATTGCCAACACTGCTCAGCAAAGAACATCAATGTCAATGAGAATCTGAGGCACCTATTTTCAATTCGACTTCAAAACCCCTTACATTATCCTTGCTATGATGATGTTTTGAATGATAGTAAGATTTTATTCACATATTTTCAAAATAAAATGCACACAGGGTTTTGACACAATCTGAGCGAACTAGGGGAAACTGTTGGAATTTCGGATGGTGTGATATTTCGGACGGTGAGTCAATGGTGAGAGCTCTACCACCGAGCTACCGCAACCAGTCAAAATTTTGATAAGACAGTGTAACAACAGTTCTAAGATTTATAAAAAAAAACAAAAAAAAACTCATGAAATTTATTTATAGATATGTCACAGATAAAGGGAAAGCAGTCGTATTTCGTAAGAAATCTTGAACTGTCCGGAATTACCTGGATATCCCCTATTCCACTCACGGTTCCACTAAATTTATTCAGATAGTGTACACTGATTTACATCTAGGTTTTCCATCATGGAAATAGTATTTGTCCTGTCTGACCGTCACAAAGTGTGTGAATTCTAAATGCAGAGTATGTAGAATCAGAGAGATTACCGTTTAATCAGCGAAATTACCAAAGAATTGATTGAGATTACTTTTGTGTGTGTTCATTTATGTGTCATCTAGTTAAATATATCAATTTCATGAAGATAGGTAACAATTTGAAGGAGTTGTGGCTAATGATGAAATGATCGTCAATTCTGATTATCGATTCTATTTTTCATAACCGATTGTTGTTTGAACAGAAACCCATAATAAAGAATTCAACTACATATAGTATTACATGTATAAACTAATACATTTGTATTATAGGAAGAAAATGGCTTCTGATATCTTCATCATTAGAATTGAAGTCAATTCTACAATAATGAAGCTGATAACTAATCTAAAGATTCCCCCAACTCTACCCCAGCTTTTACATTGTGACGTGCAGGAGAGTGGGAGTGGACTCCATATTGGAAAATGGGAAATCGATGACTCCAGCTAATGTTGCTGCTCTGCCTACCTTTTAGATTTAGTTATCGGATGATTATTTATCATATGAATCACGACTATTTTGATGCTGACTGAAAATTTGTGTGCTGTTGTTGTGCAAAGAAATTTGAATTGCAAGGTAAAGTGATGCTTCTTTTGTTGGTGTTAGAGAGCTTTTTACACACAACACAAGCCACTACCACCACAATACAAGCCTCAACCACTACAATACAAGCCGCAACCACCACAATACAATATAGTCATGATTTATATGTAGAATAATCACCCAGTAACTGGATCCTCACATCTTGGAAGGTAGATTTGTAAAAGACAGACAAAACAGCTGAATTCCCACTTTTCAATTTTGAGTCCACTTTGATATAAAAGTTGGGGTAATAATCAGAGGAATCTTGGATTAGTTGATACATGTAATTTGTAGAGCTGCAATGATTCACAAACTTTTCAATTCGACTCGATTTCGATTTTTGACATTCAATTTGGTTATTTTCGATTCGATTACTTTTTCATTTAACATATACTTTCAGTCATAATCATCATTACTCAAACACTACAGATGATATGAATTAGACATAATTAAAATATCAGGAACAAAACATTGAACAAGAATATATTCTAAACAACATTGACTGGATTTCTTAAATTAACGATCACATTAACTCAGACTTCGAGAAACTTCTTAAAATTAGATTTAGAATACCAGAGACTCAGTAGAATAGATACAAATCTTGAAAGATGGGCTTAGAGGTGTTGATATTTCAGTGATGATATTCCAATAAATTGTTCCTATTTTATGTCCATGTTAACTACTTAGTGACACTTATTACAAGATTTCAGCAAATCAAATCAGGACTGACATGTTTTCTTATCTTTTATTACCTATCTAAAACCTAAATACTCCCTCCCTTCATATTTGATTGACTTTGGAGGATCTTTGAGTACTGGATTGTCATCATGCTCCTCCATCTTGTTTGTTTTAGTGCCTAAAGTGTGGATTGGACGTTACCAATCAAAAGCGCCGTTAAAAAGTTGGAAGGAAGTGAATAGATAACTTGTACAGATTATATTCTTTTATATTGAACCGAACCGAATTTGCTCAATTGTGAATCGAAAATCGATTTGGCTGACAGAATCACGGTTTTCGATGCACCTCTAGTAACTTGATATGTACAATGCAGACATTTGATTGCAAGATAAGCCGGGTACATGAGACCATGTACCCTGTCAAGAATAGATGGGATACAAAATGGCTTTAAAAAATTGTAAAATTATATTTACTTACTTTAATAATTATTATAATGTAAAAGAATAAAAACAGATCACCAGCGCTGCATGAGAATACAAGATAAATTTATTTGGTTTATTATTATAAAGATTAGAACCTTAAGGTTAAAAATACGGTAGATTTTCACAAGTGGATACCATGCAGTTTTCAACAGAGTCTGCAACTATAAGTAAATAAAACAGATCACCAACACATCGTAAGAATGCTCTTTGAATTCATTTTGGTTGACCGGTTTTGACCTTAGGCAGCCATCATCAGAACAAGTTATAAAGGATAAATTCACTCCTGAAGTAAGAACTTTATAACTTGTTCTGATGACGACTGCCTAAGGTCGAAACCGGTCAACCAAAGTAAATTCACAGAGCATTCCTACAAGTTATTGATTGAAATACTGGATAAATTTGATACAATTCAAATTAAGATTTTCATCACTCAACTTTCCTTTTTTCCCCAGGGCTCTGCCCTTTCCCTCTCTTTGATTGTTCTATTTTTACAGTAGTACAGTTTCGTTTTATGGATTCTTGGCAGGATATATGGACTCTATTCCCAGTCAAAGTATATATTCTCCCTTGCCTAGCGGCTTGGTAGAATATAAATTTTAACAGGGAATATGAGTTCATATACCCTGCCAAGATTCCATATAACTAATAATATGTTATACCAATAATCAGAAAAATATCTAAAAACAACTACATGTATCACAAAAATATATGCATATGAATACATGTAGATTTGGTAGTTTAAAAAGGAAACCAAATTGAACCGAAATTTGGAAAAAGCAACCTGAATCTAACTGAATGAGCATTTACCATGGTTAACTGATTTTTCAGTTAATCGTGACAGTCTTATAAACACCTTGGGAATTCTTTTGATCTAGAGGAAAAGTTATGCTGACATGTTAAGGTGATGTAAAATAAATCGAGACTTGTTCTGTTGTAGATTGTGAAGCAAAACCATGGCAACAGGATATGAAGATCATGCTTCGAAGCGCATGAAGATGGACAAATCCAGTGAGGATCCCATCAAGCCTTCCCCGTCCCCCGTTGTCCATGTGAGAGGTCTCTATGACAACATCATGGAGCGGGACCTGACACGGGCCGTCCAGCAGTTTGGGACGGTCAGCTACGTCGTGCTTATGCCAAAGAAACACCAGGCTTTGATCGAGTTTGAAGATATCTCCGGAGCCACAAATTGTGTTAATTACTCAAATGAGAACCAAATATTTGTGGCCGGTCAGCCAGCCTATTTCAACTACTCCACCAGTCAGCACATTCAAAGACCCGGTCCAAAAGACGACAACAGGCCCACAAATCACATCCTGCTGTTCACCATCTTGAATCCTCAGTACCCGGTCACCGTCGACATCATGCACACAATCTGTAGCCCTTACGGACAAGTGGTGCGGATCGTCATCTTTAGGAACAGCGGCATGCAGAGTATGGTCGAGTTTGATAACGTAGAATCTGCCAAACGAGCCAAGCAAGCTTTAAACGGTGCTGACATTTACTCGGACTGTAATACACTGAAAATAGAGTATGCAAAAACAGACAAACTCAATGTGTTTAAAAATGACCAGAACAGCTGGGACTACTCCAATCCAAACTTGAACAGCGAAGCTGCACCTCCCAGAAATATGCCACTTCTGCCAGAGCCAGGCGGTGGCAACACTCCATTCAACAGGAGACCAGGTCCAGGGGCACAGGCAGGATTTGGAGGATACGGAAGAGAAGCAGGCCCAAATCAGAGTTACCAAGGTTACCAGGGAGGGGGCTATGGTGGGGGAATGTATGACCAAGGCGATGGGTTCAGTCAGGGCTATGGAGCTATGCCTCAGAGGCAGGGAGGCTTCGGGCAGGAGGGATTTGGAAGAAAACCTGGACCGCCACAAATGCACGATGAAGGAGGTTATGGCCGTCCGATGCCGCCGCACGGTTATCAAGACCAAGGTGGACCACATCCGGGGTCCATGATTCAGGGGGCAGTTGTCATGGCATATGGTTTGAATCCGGATCACATTAACTGTGACAGACTATTTAACATTTTCTGTTTGTATGGAAATGTTGCTAGAGTCAAGTTTCTAAAAAGTAAAGAAGGATCAGCCATGATACAGATGGGAGACTCGTTGGCTGTGGAAAGAAGCATCCAGAATCTCAGTCACGTCACTTTGTTTGGAAGCAAGTTAACGCTAGCTGTCTCCAAACAGGCATTCTTACAAGATGTTCCAAATCCTTATGAATTACCAGATGGATCGCCATCCTTCAAAGACTTCATGGGAAGCAGGAACAACAGATACGCAAATCCTGAGCAGGCCAGCAAAAACAGAATCATGGCTCCTACAAAGGTTCTACACTACTTCAATGTTCCTCCAGATATGTCGGAAAAAGTTTTAGAGGAAGTTTTCACCAACGTAGGAGCAGAATGTCCGCAGAAAGTTAAACAGTTTCCCGCCACCAGCGCAAGAAGTTCATCAGGACTGGTTCAATTTAAAGACATCGAGGAAGCTGTAAACGCCCTGGCCTTGGCTAACCACGCTTCAATTCCCAATCCTTCTGGAAAAAGCCCATACGTGATGAAACTCTGCTTTTCTGGCAGTCCTATTGGTGGACGATAGAGGACAGATTTTAGGATTTATCATGATTAAATAAACATGAAATTGTGCACCTAACAATCTGTCTGACTTGCATAATTCAAACTCATTTCGTGTATGTTAAGAAATTAGTTCTCACATGATGTGTTGTGAAACTTTGGCGTAAATGTTGATCAATTTCATTCATAAATATTAAGAATGGTTTTGCATTCCTCTGTATAGTACTTGTATGTTTGTAAACATAATTTTGTCTGTTACGATTATGAAATGTTTCAGTTTGGAATGATCAGAATGTTATCATCAATGACTTCAGAAAAAAAACATTTTAAGAAACAAATTTTATGAAGGAACATCAATCAAAAATGTTTTTTATCTTCATTTTTCTCTTTGATGATGTGCTGGATTTTTAGAAACTATTTTTAATGATAGAACTGGAATAAAATGTACAGATATATGATTGTTTTCTTTTCTACCAAGGATTGGATACATATCACCTGAACTGGAGGCTCAATCAATGATCATTATATGTCAGATCACATTCGGTGTTAAACTTTGTAATTTTTGTTTCCAGAGCCAGTATCAATTTCGATGAAACTTCGTTACTTGCCACAAATTATCTTTGAATTCAAAGTTGTTTCAAGTGAAGGGCCATGCAGGATTTTATTGAAACTTAGTGGCATGTTAGAATACATAATGGAGATGTGCATATTGTCAGGGATTTTATCTGGGACAATTTATGTAAAAGATATTTTGGCAATTTTCACAAACATATGCGTCAGTGCGTTGCCCACATCTCCTAAATGACTTCCAGGATTGTAATGAAACTAAAGTGGAGTGTTAGCAGTGTTTGAAATTCGCTGTAAAATTAGCTGGACATGCAGGGCTAACTACTTGTAAAAATTGTTAGCCCTGCCCGAGAGCCACTAGCCCTGCAATATATTTTGTTGGTATACTAATTATCTTATTAAAACGATAACAGGATTAAAACTTAATTCACATCTTCGACCCCAATCATAAAACTGTTGATGTTATTGCAATTTCAATACCAATTTAATACATCTAAATTTCTCTCCGTGGAAATTTTAACCCGTCCGGTCAAGCGCCTTTGCAAAGAGCAGTCGGTTATTTCAAACACTGGTGTTAGTTTACATAATGGAGATAAGTATATTCTTAGGAATTTTATTTGGGTCAGTATATGAAGAAGTTTGGACTTTTCACCAACATATGCCTCCATGCGTCGTTCAAAACTCCTCTTGAACAATAACATACTAGATGACCAATTCATTAGACAACTTCTGGTTTAATCTGAGAAAATCTGTTTTGTTCAATGTTCATTATATAGTTTGCAGAAGGAGGTGTGTGTGTTAGTCCCGAAAGGACAGTTCTAGTTATTGCATGTAATACTCATCTTGGTGATAAAAGTCTATAAAAATTACGGTACATGGCATAATGTNAGTCCCGAAAGGACAGTTCTAGTTATTGCATTGTAATACTCATCTTGGTGATATATAAGGATCGATAAAAGTCTATAAAAATTACGATACATGGCATAATGTTTCCAAAAATATTCGATTGTCACCAGTCAGATATTTTTAGTCTGCCAAGTCAAAAACTAGAACTGTCCTATCAGGACTAATACCCCCTGCGGGGCGCACTACATAATGAACACAACAGATTTTCTCAGATTAAACAAGTTGTCTAATCAATGGGTAATAGCTGCGTATTATTGTTTAGGAGGAGTTGCAGACAACGCACTAATGCATACATTTGGAAAAGTTCATATTTTGTACATAAATGTCCAAAATAAAATTCCTGACAATATGCACATCTCCATTATGTAATCTAACACTCCACAAAGTTTCATAAGGTTTAAGGATTGCGGACAATGCACTGATGCATAGGTATATTGGTGAAAAATGCCCAAGTTCAAAACGTTCATGTCTTGTACATAAATTGTCCAAAATAAAATTCCTGACAATATGCACATCTCCATTATGAAATCTAACACTCCACAAAGTTTCATAAAAATTATGCAAGTGGCGGACACGTACGCACTGATGCATAGGTATATTGGTGAAAAATGCCCAAGTTCAAACGTTCATATCTTGTACAAATAAAATTCCTGACAATATGCACATCTCCATTATGTAATCTAACACTCCACAAAGTTTAATTGAAATCCTGCGAGTCATTTAGGAGTTGTGAACAACATATTTCAGACAGACAGAGTGAAACCTATATACCCACCAAACTTCGTTTGTGGGGGGTATAATGAAAGTTGAACAAGGAATATGGCAAACTACAAAATGTAAAAGCAAGTCACTGAAATAAAAGAGGTTTGGCTTGAGTTGCCATTCCATCAAAGTGTATGTACGTGTAAGAAATATTTTTTTAAAGAAGATTTTGTGCAGTTTTTGGAGCATCATGAGATCTATTTCATTCTAGTCAGGAAACTAGCTGAATCGAGTCAGTGGCGGATTTAAGGGGGGCGCACCCCCCCTAAAATTTACAATGTGTAATATGTAATCTCATTTTTCACTGGAAAAGTAATAAATTACACACGGCGCCCCCCCCCCCCCCCCCCCTCTTCTGAGAAAAGGTTATTCCATTCAAAAACCTTCAAAATCTGCGTCATTTTATTGATTGAAATGACAGAAATATAGTAAAAATGACTACTTCGGAGACAAATTTCAAGCCCTACAAAATCTCTAAAACTCTGGAGCTTCAGGGGCTTCATCCCCTGGGCCTCCACCAGGGCTTCGCCCTGGACCCACTGGGGCCTCAAGGCAGCCCCCAGCCTCATTATGATGTTGCGCCCCCACTAACTCGAATTTCTGGATCTGCCCCTGCGAGTGATATGGTTTTTCTGGTTTGAGCTGAATAAATCGTCTGGAGACCATTTCTTGCTAAAAGTGCGTTACAAGGCAGGGACTTTCGAGTTGGAGAGTTCATGTTCAAAGTTATATATAAGATAAAGGTCAAAGTCGATACAGCTCACAAATTCACCGTGATCCTAATTCACATACCATACATGCTTACAAATATAAGGAAGGTATGTTCATTATTAGCCATTTATTGATACATTTACTTATTAAATGCAGATACATTGACAAGTGACATGTAACTTGAACACATAACCAACAGACAAAACTGAAATATCGTCTGTCATCTACATGATGAATGCAATGAATGTCATTACAAAAATTGTCCGTATTATTTTCTAATCGTCCATCGCTGCAGACTGTCACATCAGGGTTACCTCCCCCTGAATCCTCCTCGACCTCTGAACCCTCCACCTCCTCCTCCGCCGCGACCTCTAAATCCACCGCCGCCTCCACCCCGGCCACGAAAACCACCGCCGCCACCACGACCACCACCTGTAAATAAGTTGTACATAAATGTAAATATATCTATCTTTAAGGACCCTTTCTTTGCCTGAAAACACATCTTTTTAGACTAGCCTTTCAACGCTAAATTTATTTTTTATATTGATATTTAAGCTGTACTTTTATTCAACATAGGTCTTAATTTATGTTCATATACGTAGGCGCATTGCATAGTCATCATTATCAATTTTTGTTTTATACTGGTTTTATGTTAAGCGCTTTAGAGTTAGATTTTTAAAATAGGGCGCTATACAAAACTTCTCATTGTATTGTATTGCACTGAAAAGGATCAACTTAAAATTTAGAATTTCTGTAATGATTGTTTAAAAAATTAGCTACCGTAGAATCATTTAAATTCATGAGGGCCGATTTTCGTGGATTGCTGAATTTTGTCAGGTTTGTTGGGACGTATTAACTTCGTGGATTTATATATTCATAAGAAAGATAACTCTGGAACGTTGCTTTTGTCTTTATTTGTTGAGGATTGTAAATTTGTGGGTGAGGGGTACCCACGAAATCCATCAAAATTTAACCACCATGAAGATACTGAGCAGGCATTTCCAAATAACTAGTTGTTTCTTTAACCATGTGTCTTGATAACCAATTTTCTTCAGGGGGTACCAGAATACCAGGTTGACGTCTGCCGTCAAAAGGTTGACAAGATATCAAAAGGACAACATTTCTAATGTCCAGAGTAGTTTGACCTTTGACCTTGTAACCTCAAATTCAACAAGATAATAATTATCTTACCAAAGTTCACCCTTGACATTTGACCTTATGCTCTCAAATTCAAAGGGGTTAGGGGGTTCCATCTACTCTGTATGGGAATTTAGTAAAACAAGTTTAATGTCTGTAATGCAAAGTTTCCTAAAGATACTGAGCAGACAACCCTGCATCTATTCACTGAATGACTGGTGCAAACCTTTTCAAGGGGGCATAAATACTGAACATATTTTCTTAACATAAAGGTCACACTTTTTCCTCTTTGGGACATGTCACACTCTGTAACCCCAGCCCTAAATAAACATTTTGTGTGTTCCTCACCTCGTCCTCTGCCCCCTCCCCCTCTGCCTCCTCCACGGCCCCGCCCCCCGCCTCGTCCTCTACCTCTCCCTCCTCCAGACCCGGGCAGAAATCTCTGGAGTGGTAACAATTTGTAGGGATCTATAAATAACTACAAAACAAAGAAAGGTTTTTTAGCAGATGTAAAAATTTCAAACACAAATATGGCAACCTTCCCTATTATAGTAACTTTAGACTTGTATTTCAATCATGCATACTCAAAGAGCTAAACATGTGTGAAAACATATTCCATCAACATGTAACACTGACTCAGAGATCTTTTAAAAGTCTGATATTCAATGCTAATCTATGTAAATCCAAATATTTCCACTTCACATTAAAATACCATTAGTGTTGGTAAGGTAAACTACACATTCAACAAAGAGCTTAAGAGAAAGAATTTTGACTCAATATAAACATAAATTTTCAAATTTAAACTTTATTTATTTTAAAACAATTAAAAAACATGTTCTACAATTTTATATATTATTGCCTCTCGTCTGCTTGGATTTTGGGATAAAGGGGTTATTGATGTGGGAGGAAACTGGGGTATCCAGAGGAAACCCATGTGTCTGAGCGGGCGACCATCATATCCTCTCTCATACAACCACTTCCGATCCTCAGGATCAAACTCGGGTCACAGCGGTGAGAGGCAAGTGTGTAACCTACTACACAAGCCTATCACTCACATTATATCTAATAAGTTTAAAATTACAGGGAACGAAAATCACTTCGCACTGTATGGGTGATTGCATTATCATTTAATTTTATATCACGTGATCACCTAGCGCCGATTCTCATTGGTTAAAACACCTTATAAGAATTGAGGTGATTTTTGATCACGTACCTGAACAACAAGTAAAGTCTAAAGAACATTATTTTGTTGCTGTAATATAAAATTAAATGATAAGAAATAAATCTTATATTTTTTCGGGTGATATGCAGGTTATCACCGAGATTTTAGACGGTAAAACTTTTCATCAATTCGCTTCGCGCATTGATGAGTTTTACCGTCTAAAATTCGGTGATACCTGCATCACCCGAAAAAATATAAGATTCATTTCTTATATACGTCTTCACTGTAACTGTGTTATACTGTACTGTGTTTCTATGAACTTAGAGGTAAGTATTCCAGGGAAGACATGTGTCACCTGCCTACTTCAAATTACTTCATCATTTTAAAAAGTATCATAATGGTGGAAAAGTATATAATTATAATTTTTTTTGTCTGAATTTAGTTCTGTTCAAGATTACGAGAATGACAATGCATTCTAATAAGATGAAATAGATGAAAGAAGAGATATTATTATGAAATGCCATCTGTGGGAGATTCTATCTGAAATAAAGACATATTTAATTTGAAGGTCATCAGGCCATCAGTCATTTCTTCTCATGCAACAAAAAATTAATTTGTGACAAATCTGTCTAAGTCAAAAATACTCAAGTTGCATCAAACAGGAAGTGAACAAGCAGCAGTTTCGAATCTGCATTACACGATACAGTTCTCCATTCTGATGGTCTGCGCCAAATATCAGGAAGATGTCCTGTGTGGTTCCAGAGAAAATATTGTGTGACAAATTTGTCTATGTTAAAAATATTCTAAGTTGCATCAAACAGAAAGTTGACAAGAGGCAGATTGGAAACTGCGTTACACAATAAAGTTCTCCATACTCAGTCTGATGCTCTGTGCCAAATATCAGGAAACTGGCCTATGTGGTTTCTGAGAAAAACTTCACAGAAATTTTTGTGATGCTGCCGCAAGACGATGGATAGTGATCCCTATATGTCGCCTCTGCTAACGCAGGCAGGCAACACAAAAAGAAAGGAGCACAGCATACACGAAAGGGGGGAGGGTGTAAAGGGGGATTGTGGAGAGCACCAGAAACCATTTTTTTTTTTTTTTTTTTTTTTTTAACATGTGGTCCATGTGTTTGTTTGGTAGCTAGGTTTCATACATCTATTTCTCAATATACAAACCTTTGTGCTTTTGGCAAATGATTTTGCTTTCATGTTTTCTGATAATTTTACTGAAAAATACTAAAACAAAGTTAAGGCAAAACTAAAGATATTACTGTAAAACAATCAAATGACTAAGATTCAAAACATTAGCATGACATACTGCTAACTGTGTGGGATCTCTCTAAGCCACATTTTCAATATCTAATGGCAACATTTCTTCATAGTGTGATAGTATAAATCTATCATTAATCATATCATAAGCATTTGCTCAGTTTTCATTGAGTTGATTGCATTTTTTGTTGTTGTAAAGTTTTGTAAATATTATTCTGTGACTTGGATTGATTTTCCTTTGCGCATTGTACTGAGTTACTGAAAAATCATTTATTTTCGTGGGCTCAAAATTTCATGGTTTTGTATCTAATAATGAATTCGTCGACATCAAATTTCTTTGATTTATACTTCATTTATAAATATTCATTTTCGGTGCAAAAATTCGTTGTGGATTTATTTTCATTGTTTTCATTTTCCCATGAAAATAACAAAATGAAATCCCCAAATGTGAAAGACTGAGCAGTGTACATCTTTTTCCTCAAAGATCTATAAAGCTCTGTTCAATACTGAACATTGTGGTATGTACGAATCGTATTTACTTATGTCTTTACTTTAATACAATATTTTATAAAAGACACTTATTTTTTATTGTGTTAATAATAGTTTAAGTTCCTTGAGTATATTTTAAGAATTTGTAAGTTCAATTTCTTACAGAACATATTTTTCTATCATAAATGTATGCTGTACATATTATCTTTAACTTATAGCCTACATTTTATGAAATCTTAAGTGTAGAATTGTACTGTTTATCTAATTCATTTATTATGTGTTTTGTTCGTAGGTCAATGCCTTCATTGCCATGAAATATAAAACAATGTTAAACTGACGCACTGGAGTGTCTGTTAGTTATCCCATGCTGCTTATTTACAATAGCATGGTATTACTAAATACAAATGTAATACAAATCATTGACAATATACAGTTGAACTTCGGTATCTCGAACACTGATATCTCGTATACCATGGCTATGTTGAAGTGATTTGGAAGTCCTAGCTACCTATTCTCTAAGTACTTTTGCCCTTGATATATCGAATCTATGGATATCTCAGAAGTGTTTTCTCAGTTCCATCGAGTTTGAAATAACAAGGTTCAGCTGTATCTATAATGGATTTGATTCTTCCATCATATAATGAGAAAGGATACAAAATTTCTAATGGATCCAAAGATCTCGTCCACTTTTCCAATCTGTTGTTTGTTTTCTAGAAAAATTGGAGCATTAAAATGTGGGACGTCCTCTATCGTGCTGACGCAGACAAGGTCATCTTCACAAGGATGAACGTACTCCCCGAGTTCTGAAATCATAACCAGGCAATCAATGGTTAAGTCTTTTAAGACTTTAATCTTAGAAATTGTGAGTGAACGTTAATTATGGAGTGTTTGATATCACTAAAATTGGTCAATATCAATCATTTTCTTGAAAATGAGGCTGAACTAAGATTATGTGGGCTCACTAAAGATACCCTGCTGTAAGTTAAATAAAGCTGCTGCCTAGAGACTTTGTTCATTTGGTAACAGATTATTCTGTGTTCCCTGTAACACATTACTTAATTTAGTTTCTGTTTTATTTTGCAGAATTACGTTGTTTTACCTTTAACAGTTTCTGGGGGGCCTTGATCGTATCTGTTACCATATCCCCCTCGTCCTCCACCTCGGCCCCCTACAACATAAACAATCAGCGTCATTAAAATCGACGTAACCGATGTAAACGAATATATACATCAATCAATCGATAAATGCTACATTGCGTTTATTTGAACAAGACACTAAAATTAATCTTGGTTAACACGGCGTTTTCTCAAAAGCGGAAGTAAATTATAAAATGCATATGAACATGATATTTCCGGGGGAAAAGTCGCTCGCCATGTGGGCGAAAGGATTTTCAATATCTAGTCGCCCACAGCAAATTTTTGCTCGCTATTGGCGAGTGGCGGAGTGGTTATCCACAACACTGGTATATATAGATATAGATATAGATATAGATATATTATATATATATATATATATAAGATATAGATATATATATATATATATATATATATATATTATATATATATATATATTATATATATATAATTATAGCTTTATAAAGCTGTTTGTAATAGTTAATTCAAATTTTTTTATCAAAATAATTTCTAGAAGTATAAAAACTCAAATATCATTGACGGGAACATATTAAATTCACGCATTGTAAATAAAAACTATTTCTAAACTATGCGTCTCATAGGAAAAATTTTTGATTCAAATTGTGAAACGTACGTTTAGGATATACTGTGGAATCATTTTTAATTCGTTGGGGCCAATTTCGTGGGTAACCAGAGTTTTGCTTGGTTCGTTGGATTGTTTAATCGTCGGGGTAATTGAGTATAATAATGTGAACGGCATAACATTTATAAAGATTAAAAGGAAAATAAAACATGTTCGTGGGGACGTAAATTCGTGGGTAAGGGTGACCCACGAACATTGGTCCCCCAAGAACAATGATGATTCCACAGTATAAGTTACTGTTTCATCAACAGTTATCCAATCTTCAGCATAACATAAGTACTCACAATCTGTATTGGGTTTCTTCGTCCTGCTCACTTACGCAGCAATGTTGATAAGGAATTTCTTGACTATGTTATTAATTCTATCAAGGTAAATCGTGCCATGTCCAGTGTTTGTCCCACTTATTCAGCAATGCACAGGATTTACCATTATTTTCAGAAAAAACAGCTAAGCACCTGTATGGTACTGTTTATTTCTCACTAGAAGGGATAATCACATTTTAGTGAGAAGATCTCGCTACAGGGGAAGTGTTTCCAACTTGTTTAAAGGGACATGACCCCGGAACATGGACACATTTTGAACTAAATTTTATATTTGCATGTTTAAAATGATTAGTTATATGTTATTTCTAATGGTCAGCAAAAATTTGAACATCATTTGTTGAGTTACAAGTAAGATACAGCACTTCCAATTCTTTGCTATGTAAACAAGGATTGTGCCGTGTTTTTGTTTACATAATTATATGAATATGTAAAGAAGCGGTCCGTTTAAAGCAGAATTTTCAAATTACAAATTCAATCTGAACACAATTATACAGTTTCTAGCAATTATCACATCTCATTTTGTTTTAAACATAACTACTTATTTTCTGCGAAGCAATCTTTACGGAAACAAAAACAAGGCACAAGCTTTGTTTACATAACAAAGAATTGTGAATGCTGTACGTATCTCACTTGTAACTCAACAACTGACTTTCAAATTTTGCTGACCATTAAAATAACATAATCAATCATTTTCAAACATATGTTATATAATTTGTCCCAGTTGGGGTTGATGAATCATTGCACCATGACATATTGATTATATAGTGGGTTTTTTTCTTATTCAGCAGACATAATGTCTAGAGGAGGATTAGGAGCAACTACGGTGGCGGCGGCAGAGGTGGAGGAAGAGGGGGTGGATTCCGCGGGGGTGGAGGTCAGTGTCAGTATTTATAAAGGGGGTGGATCCCCGGGGGTGGAGGTCAATGGTCAATATTTTATAAGAGGGGTGGAGGTCAGTGTCAGTATTTATAAGAGGGGTGGAGGTCAGTGTCATTATTTATAAGATGGGTGGATCCCCTGGGGGTGGAGGTCAGTGTCAGTATTTATAAGAGGGGGTGGATCCCCTGGGGGTGGAGGTCAGTGTCAGTATTTAAAGAGGGGGTGAGGTCAGTGTCAATATCTATATCATAGTGGACATCTGAATGTCAGCTTAGAGATTAGAATGAAAATACAGAATTCAACCATTCCATACCTTACGGTGACTCAATATGATTCATAACATTAGGACGCTGATAACTTGTTTTATGATTTACAAGGACGCTGATTAATTGTTTATGATTATAGGACGCTGATTAATTGTTTATGATTTATAAGGACGCTGATAACTTGTTTATGATTTATAAGGATGCTGATTAATTGTTTATGATTTATAAGGATGCTGATTAATTGTTTGAT
>CAJDSM010019608.1:60350-71188 GCA_903981925.1 Ostrea lurida
ATTAATCAGCATCCTTATAACCATCATAAACAATTAATCAGCATCCTTATAAATTCATAAACAAGTTATCAGCGTCCTTATAAAATCATAAACAAATTAATCAGCGGTCCTTATAAATCATAAACAATTAATCAGCGTCCTTGTAAATCATAAACAAGTTATCAGCGTCCTTAATGTTATGAATCATATTGAGTCACCGTAAGGTATGGAATGGTTGAATTCTGTATTTTCATTCTAATCTACTAAGCTGACATTCAGATGTCCACTATGATATAGATATTGACACTGACCTCCACCCCCTCTTATAAATACTGACACTGACCTCCACCCCCAGGGGATCCACCCCCTCTTATAAATACTGACACTGACCTCCACCCCCAGGGGATCCACCCCCTCTTATAAATACTGACACTGACCTCCACCCCCAGGGGATCCACCCCCTCTTATAAATACTGACACTGACCTCCACCCCCAGGGGATCCACCCCCTCTTATAAATACTGACACTGACCTCCACCCCCGCGGAATCCACCCCCTCTTCCTCCACCTCTGCCGCCGCCACCGTAGTTGCTCCTAAATCCTCCTCTAGACATTATGTCCGCTGAATAAGAAAAAAACCCACTATATTAATCAATATGTCATGGTGCAATGATTCATCAACCCCAACTGGGACAAATTATATAACATATGTTTGAAATGATTGATTATGTTATAGTCTGTTGAGTTACAAGTGAGATACGTACAGCATTCACAATTCTTTGTTATGTAAACAAAGCTTGTGCCTTGTTTTTGTTTACGTAAAGATTGCTTCGCAGAAAATAAGTAGTTATGTTTAAAACAAAATGAGATGTGATAATTGCTAGAAACTGTATAATTGTGTTCAGATTGAATTTGTAATTTGAAAATTCTGCTTTAAACGGACCGCTTCTTTACATATTCAGTATAATTATGTAAACAAAAACACGGCACAATCCTTGTTTACATAGCAAAGAATTGGAAGTGCTGTATCTTACTTGTAACTCAACAAATGATGTTCAAATTTTTGCTGACCATTAGAAATAACATATAACTAATCATTTTAAACATGCAAATATAAAATTTAGTTCAAAATGTGTCCATGTTCCGGGGTCCATGTCCCTTTAAACAAGTTGGAAACACTTCCCCTGTAGCGAGATCTTCTCACTAAAATGTGATTATCCCTCTCTAGTGAGAAATAAACAGTACCATACAGGTGCTTAGCTGTTTTTCTTGAAAATAATGGTAAATCCTGTGCATTGCTGAATAAGTGGGACAAACACTGGACATGGCACGATTTACCTTGATAGAATTAATAACATAGTCAAGAAATTCCTTATCAACATTGCTGCGTAAGTGAGCAGGACGAAGAAACCCAATACAGATTGTGAGTACTTATGTTATGCTGAAGATTGGATAACTGTTGATGAACAGTAACTATTACTGTGGAATCATCATGTTCTTGGGGGACCAATGTTCGTGGGTCACCCTTACCCACGAATTTACGTCCCCACGAACATGTTTTATTTTCCTTTAATCTTTATAAATGTTATGCCGTTCACATTATTTATCAATTACCCACGAAATTACATCCCAACGAACCAGCAAAACTCTGGTTACCCACGAAAATTGGCCCCAACGAATTAAAAATGATTCCACAGTATATCCTAAACGTACGTTTCACAATTTTGAATCAAAATTTTTCCTATGAGACGCATAGTTTAGAAATAGTTTTTATTTACAATGCGTGAATTTAATATGTTCCGTCAATGATATTTGAGTTTTTATACTTCTAGAAATTATTTTGATAAAAAAAATTTGAATTAACTATTACAAACAGCTTTATAAAGCTATATATATTATATAATATACTATATAATATATATATATATATATATATATATATATATATATATATATCTATATATATATATCTATATATATACTATACTATATTATATCTATATCAATCTATATATACAGTGTTGTGATAACCACTCGCCACTCGCCATATGCGAGCAAAATTTGCTGTGGGCGTAGATATTGAAAATCCTTCGCCACATGGCGAGCGAACTTTTCCCCCGGAAATATCATGTTCATATGCAATTTATAATTTCTCGCTTTTTGAGAAACGCCGTGTTAACCAAGATTAATTTTAGTGTCTTGTTTCAAATAAACAGCAATGTAGCATTTATCGATTGATTTGATTGTATATCGTTTTACATGTACGTTCCGCTTGAAATATTTCACTCATGTTGGTGTCGTCACCATTGCCAATGAAGGGCTGCAAATTTTAGGCCTGTGCTAGGCGCTCATGGCTTTTGAAAAGGGAGGGATCTTTACCATGCCACATCTTGCCGTGATGCGAGACCTACAGTAGGTTTTTGCAGTCCGGTCCCATGGGTAGCACTTATCGATGGTGTCTCGTGTCCCCAAAATAAAGAAAAGCTGACCGGAAAGGTTACTTTGGGAGACGACTCAAAAATTCCTATCGTTTTCTCAAAATGGTAAAAATATAGACCTTGGCTGAAGGATACCACTGACAGCGGGTACGTTTGTTTAGTAAAAAGCATGACGAAATATGAAAACAGAGAGAGAGAGAATTTGAGCATTAAAAATATTTGACATTTATTTTCTGACTGGAATTTTTAAAAAATTGGTATTATCGTAATGTGGGCTCCTGGACTCCAATGTGGGCCCGTAAAAGTTAAAAGTTAGGGGCCACACTGGCCCGCTGAATTCCCAAATGTAACCACAACACTGTTATTACACACTATAGCTAAATATTAAATAAGGTCGTCATTATGCTACAGTGTATCCTTCTATAAAAACACAGATCAGTCATCCAATGGTCTAATCCGAAATTCCTCTGACTCAAACCCCCGCTTTTATATTTGACATGTGCGGGGAGAGTCAGAGCGCACTCCATATTGAAAAGTGGGAATTTCAGCGGACACCAGCTGGTGTCGCTGCGCTTGCCTACCTTTTACGACTTTATTTCCTAGATCTATCTTCCAGGATGCGAGGATTAAGTCAGTGGATGCTTATTTTACAAGTAAATCTGATTAATACGATGCTATCGCCGTTTAAACTGGAATTTTGTGAGTTTATGTGCTGACGTCATGCGCAAAGAAATCGAATGGCGAGAAGCGACCTAATTCGAACTGAGGCTTGATTTGTCGGTGTAGGGTCGTTTAAACGGCGATAGCATCATATCATTATGGAGTGCGCTCTGACCTCCCCCGCACATGTTCACAATATAAAAGGGGGGTTAGAGTCAAGGAATCTCGGATACCAATGGTCCAACTATCTTAATCAGAACTCTTAAGTCTTAACGTTTCATCAGGTTGGGAACACTTCCCCTTTAGCGAGATCATTCGCTAAAACGTGATTATCCTCTCTTAGCGAGAAAAATACATCCCGCTCCAATCGAGAAAAACACCCGAGGAATTTATATATTTACATACTTTTGCGTGAAAAAAGAAGAAAAGTGCTATGTCCGATACTGATACAGTCATTTAGGGTATTTCGGTTCACTCGATTATCGGGAGTCGTTGGGTTATTCACGAACAGTTCGTGTTTTACGTGAAAGAAAAAGAAAAGACTGGTGCAGTCACGTTCCAACAAGGTATGTTCTAATATATCCATACCGTTAAACAATGAAATATTCCAAATAAACAGCATAATAACAAGTTGATTAATTGGCATGCTATCCCTTATCGGAGATTTAGCGTGTAAAAAACGGAGACATTGTTCTTATCATCGATGTTGTGAATTATTCGTTTCACTAAACTGATACATGTTATATACTGCTGGAAAGGAATTTTAACACTTTCAAATTCAACTTTTAGTATTTTGAAATACTGTTATGATCTTTGGAGTTAACAGATTCTTTCATTACCCCTTACATTAGTGTATTTCGGGTCACGCGCGTTTTTAAAGATATCGTATTCGTTGTCTTTGATGTATCGCGCATTTTAGTGTTTACCATTTACTTTTTCAATCTGATTTGTTAAAATTGTGTCATTGATTTAAGACTGTTTAGATCTATTTGATTTATGGTTTAAAATTTATCTGTTCAACCTAACAAGACCATTGTCCAACTTTAACCCCGACTTCAACTCTATCTTTAGCGATGTCTATCAAGCCTTCAATACCATTGTAGATTATTGAAATAGCATGTAATATTTCAAAGTCAAGCCTTTTTATAGGAAAATCAATACAGAGAAATCAAAAAGCGAAATGAAAGATGGTGTTTTTTGTTTTTTTGGGGGGGGGGGGGGGTGTTTGTTTTTTGTTTACGTTTTTATTAAATGTTGATATTTTAAAAAAAAAAATATGTATGCTATTTATTGTTGACTTCCTTTTCTGACAGGGAAAAGCAAGCAAGGAAGAGAATACACTAAACCAAAAACTAATTTTATCGGACCATTGTAAAGTAGAACCACTGCTCGGCGTCGAACCGATATGCAAGCTTCGAATAGACAGAGTTATGGTACATTCGTGGTGTAGTTTAGATTCTAAGAAAATGTTCCAGAAAACTTTAGAGGTGAAACGAGGAGTCTCAAATCACGCAATCTTATGGAAGGTCGTCCCTTTGGACATGCTTCAAGAGGTTTGGCGAGTTTCCATTATATTTTAAAAATACGTGATGGATGCTGTCCAGAACTATTTCTACAACGTTACTGGTGAACCAAAGCATATACCGGTCTCCATTTGTGGAAAAGGGGGAGGTGAGTTATTTCTTGTAATAGAAACATGTCACAAAACCGACATGCGTGTTACCTTTTTTTAAATAAATATGCCTGAAAAGTAATTAATGATGTCTCTCTTATTTCGATTTGTACACTGTATCAACCTGATGAGGATAATTATTAGGTGAGAACTACGTACGTTATGTATCTCTCGTAGAAAATTGGGACAGATCGATCGAGTCATTTAGATAGATACATGCATGTTATATACATGTTATTTATTTTATATGAGTCAGATAAAACAAGGCTCATGTTATTTTTCACTTTATTTAAAACATAGGCCTTTACATTTTTCTCAAGTTCTAATATGTGTGTAATATTTTTATTGTACATTGAAAAATATCATTGTTTCAATAAAGTATAATATATTATAATGACTTGGCATATATTATTTAAGTGAATTACGAGAATGTCGTCTATTGGAGCTGATATTTTCCCCTGTTTGATCCAGTACTCCGAAATGCACGCGTGCACGTACGTTACAATTTGTGTGTGTAATATACATATATCAATTTAAAATAATAAGCCATTGTCCAATAAAAAAAATGCTTTTCTGACCAAATTCAAATTAAATTATAGCAAATCTTTCTAATTCTGTTCACCCAAACGATATTATTGAGCCTTTTATTTAAGTTTTATTATAGTTTCACGAAGTGACTTCGAAATAACCGGAAGTGACTCGCAATACCCCAAATCGGAGGTACAAAAAAACTCGCATTACAATCGTTTTATCGAAGGTAAACCCAAATCGATGCATACATCTATTTACTCACATAGATTGTACTTCCCAAAAACACCCGACAACAATAATAACCTTGTTAGTTTTATTTAATGCAGTATTTAAATGTAAAAAAGTGACCGAATAAGTACCCTAAATGACTGTATACTGCAAATATCATATGTAAACCAAAACAAAAGTACTCTCAATATGTATTGGGTTTCAGCATCCTGCTCACTTACGCGGCAATGTTGATTAAGAATTTCTAGTTTTTGTCATTAATTCTAGCAAGGTAATTCCCGTCATGTGTTTGTCGCACTTTTTGAGCAATGCACAGGATTTGCCATTTATATTTCCACGAAAAGCAGCAAAACACGTGTATATCGTATTGTTTATTTTCTCGCTAGAAAGGGACAATCGCCTTTTAGCGAGATGATCTCGCTAAAGGGAAGTGTTCCCAACCTGTTCATGGTTTTTGTCTTTGACCACAATGTTGTTATAGTCAAAGACAAAAATATAACACCATAACGCTACAGTTCTGCAGCTATCTTAATCATACCTGGAATTTGAAATTAGTGCATGTAAAGATTGAATAATTTTTGCCGACAGTATTGTGATAATTGTTATTTTAGCAAACAGTGCAAAGAAAGCTTACCTCGGTTTGTTTACCACATGGTACTTCCGGTTCTGTTTACGACATGTCGTATGCGAGAGCGATCATGATCTTTTCTGTGTTTTTTTCTTCACAGTTTTAATGCTCATGAATAAAGTTCTATGTTGACACTGCTGTAAGCCAAGATGCCCAGAGAGGGAAGGTATGCCCAACGTTTCATTGTTTAAACAATTTGTAGAGTATTTATGGCAATGAAATAATTCTTCATAGAGCATGTTTTGAATCAATGCCATACTGAAACAATATAGCATACAGCGCTGGCTCAATAACAGTTACATGTAACATCCAAAACGTTTGCCAATTTCAAAATGTCCTCTCGAGCTCTAAGTCTTAAATTTAATTAGGCCTAAGTCTTAGTTCTTAAGATGTGGACGGAGCTAGCTCAGCAATATGTATATTTGCAATTTAGAAAATTCTCCAGGGAAGTGGGTTCAACCCCACTTGAATGTATTCAAATACAACTGGATGTGCCTGAAAGTACCCTTTTATAGGAATATTTGTTTTCTACCTATCCCAGGAGTGTTTGATAATCATATAGATCTAGCATGTACCAATAAATATTGATGGACTCCATTCACAATAGTGAAAATATTTTATTTTATGTAAACCAACTATTAAATCAATTTGTAATTCTTATTGCAATTTGAGATGATATGATTCTAATATAGTCGAACCTCGTTATCTCGAACAGGCGGAACTTAATGGAACCAAGAAAAAAGATATCTGTGAATTTGAGATATCGAGGGTAAAAAATACTAAGAAAATAGGTGGTTGGGACCTCCAAATCAATTCGACATAGCCATGGTATTTGAGATATCAAAGTTCAACTGTATTACACAAACTTCATTGAGTGAAAGTTATGTTTTGACCAGTTTCCTTGAATTAATTGTTTGTTAGTAATAACTGTATATATTATGTATGGTGATTTGGTTTGTTGCTTTATTTACAATTTGAAAAGCAGCAGAATGTTATCATATTAAATCATGGACTTCTATTATATATCATGGTTAAGTATTTTTATTTATTAGGTCATACAGACGAAGATCACGGTCCAGAAGTGATTCACGTGATCGGGACAGGAAGAGGCGAAGTCGATCTAGAAGTCGACCCAGAAGGTCTCGATCCCGAGATAGATCACGAAGATCCAGATCCAGAGAGAGGAAGCGATCTCATTCCCGTGAGAGGAGAAGGTCTAGAGATAGAGATAGAAGAAGGTCACGATCTAGAGACAGGAGAAGGTCAAAGAGATCAAGGTCAAGGAACAGAAAGTAAGAGAATTCAGTATATTCCTGAATGTTACTGTGATTTGCAGCAATGGTTGGTACATGTGCAATGTACATGGTTTTTTTTTAATTTGCTATAAATTTTGTGTGAAGATGTTCATTTCATGACCACAGAAATGAAAATTAATTTAAGTATTGTATAGTTTCTTAATAATTTCATAAACTTTTTGAATTGTATTTGTGGTGTTCAGGTTGTTGCAATCAGCAGCTGACATTTTTCCTTTATTAATGTTATGTTATGTGATATATATGAACACAGTCTTCGAAATAACCCGGTAGCCCGCCGGGGCCTGGTAAAATCGGGAACGGGTATGCAAAAATTGCATGAAGAGAAGCCCGCCGCCGGGCATGTTTAATTTTGTTCACGAAAATTGCTTTTCCTTACAATCATCGGACATGTTTAACATAAAGTCATTTCATACAGCCAATCATTCTCTTACGTAAGAATAATTTCAAGTACGACATATCATTTAATGCAAAAAGAACGATGTCAGAGTTTTTCCGTAGAATAAGATTTATTTAAAGTCGGTATGCAAATGCAACAAATACAACACAAGCTTCAAAGAGCTTTTAACCTTTGCAAGTTTGTGTCCATAGGTGCTATCTTTGATTGATACGAAGCTAGTAGTAGTAAGTGGAATTTATATTATGCAACAAAATACATTTAAACATGATTTTGCGGGGGATGTTTCCCTCTAAAAGTTTGGCTTTGAAATGCCACATGCAGCTTATAAACACCGACTACATAAAAATGGCATTGGAATTTTAAAGTGCACTTGCAGCATAGATTTTGGGACTAAAACAAAAAGACAAACCACCAATACTTAAAGATATATATTATCATAATGAACGTCACAAGTGCTATGATAAGATTTAAAAATAATCTCTAGTCTTTTTCTGTATTTTATTTTCGGGCATGCTAATTTTTGTTCGGGCAGGGAAAATGTATGGAAATGCCTGCCCGAAGGGTATGTATTAAAAAAAAGTTTTCGTGAAGACTGTGAACACCATGATAAATATTGATACTTTCTGCATGTGTACATAACTCTCAGTGCATGTAAAAGTTCAACAAAAAGAAACGATGATTGGACAACTCAGAAATTGAGCCTATTGCACTGTCACTGCTCGAACCGGTACCCAGTCAAACACTCCAAATTCTCATTTCTTGTGTGATTAACCAATCTCTCCAACTTGTGATTAACCAACTCTCAATTTCTATCGAAGCGATAGAAAAATCTACAATTTTTTATGTAAACCCCCCCCCATGAATTAAGATACATGTGGAAAATGAGCTTTACTGTTTCTTTAAATTTCATATTATCCTTTTCCTGGAATTCTTTTAAAGGGACTGATTCATGTATTTTGAGGAACATATTTTTCATTTTTTATGTTAACCATTTAACATTAAAAATATAACTCATTTAAAGTTGACAACCAAAAAGAGCAATATTTTAGTCTTAACTCTGTGTGATGTAAACAATCTAGTGAAATGTTAATTTTGTAATTTAAAGTATCTTAAGTTTGCAAAGTCACATAATATTTAACTTCAAAATGACACATTCTACCTAAAGAATACTTGAAATGTGATGTACATACCCCGCTAATAAATAAAAATCGATAGCGATACATTTTGAAAACTTTATAATCAATTATAACATACCTCAACTGGTCTCTGATTAAACAACGAATAATAAAATTTCCACAATGATTTTTTTTGGTGAAAACTTTCAAACACATTAGACAAAGAATTTTTATCATTAAAAGTGGAAAGCAAAATTTAGGGGGAAGTCATGAATCAGTCCCTTGAAAGATTAAGTTACAAGGTATCAACATATTGAGAAAGGAAATATTCTAATTGTTTGTCAGTTGATAAAAAATTGCATTGTGATTTGAAGTAATTTTTTAGACCCAAATACTCAATTTGTAGAAAGTCGAGATCCAAAACTCCAGACAAGAAAAAAAGAAGTATATCACCGGAGGCAAAGAAATTGACGCATTGTGAGGGGGAGATCACTGTCAAGGATGAGCCCCTGGACAAGGTGAGACTACACAACATTACGGGAGTGTCCACTCATTATATGATAGACTTTTTATTATGATAACCAAGACAAGGTGAGAAAACAGTGTTACTAAACTTTAGACATCCGGATACCTGTTTAATGTCATTTACTTATTAAGGTAACAATGACCTCAGACGAAGCTAGGAAGCTGTGTTATTACAGTGGAGACTTGTTTGATGTTTTAGACCCTTGATCTTAGTGGCTGTGTCGAACCTAAGATGTTTAGTAGGGGTAGTGACTGCTCCTTTTCAAGTGCCCAGCCTCAAAAGTAAAAATTTATCAGGAGCACCTGCTTAAAAAAAAAACCCCTTACATCATAAATAAAAAAAAAAGCATCAATAACTTGGAAATCAATAGGCTTCCTACAGGGTCTATATGTTACTCGGTCTCAGGGCTTCATATCTTATGATCAAACATGTCAATAGTTCCACGCTGGGGAAATCTCTATCAGCTTAGGTGTCCGTGATCTCTTTTTGATGGGACTGTGCAGGTGTTCAGCTATTTCGTCCAAAGTTACACTGAGCCACCATCATTGTCTGTGCAAACTTTTCCACTTGAATCTCTTCCACTCCCATCTGGTTGTCCTGGGGGCGACTGAGGAGGGGGGTGTCGGGATTGAGGGTGTTGGCCATGATGAGGGTGAGCTTCTGGGCCTGATTCCACTTCATCTGTCGGTACTTGCGGTACATGTACTTGACGCCATCAGCCACACAGCGACGCTTGAGAAGCTGAAGTGCTCTCTTCTTGTTTCCAGTCTTCATGGCAGTGATGGCCCGTTTAGTCAGTTGTGTTGTGTAGTCATCTACAAAAGTGCTTTATATAGTTAATAGCCTGACATATCAATCAGCAAGGTTACTAAACAAAGGAAATGTTCATTCCCTTTATTGAGGACCAGGACTATGGAATTTTAAAAATCAATGTATTTAGACAACCGTCGTCTTTGTGACTTTGAACTGCTACAACAGAAGCCATTGCCAGACCGGGTACCAGTTTACAATGTATTTCTTAGGCTGCTTTAATGCACACTTATGGTGTCCGGGTAGCACAGTGGTTATACATCTCACCGCTGCGACCGGAGTTCGATCCTCAGGATCGGCATTGGTTGCAAGGTATGTGGTTGCCCACTAAGACACGTGGCGTTTCCTCTGAGGTACTCCGTTCTCTAGGTTTTCCTCTTCCACACTGATGACCCTCTCACACAAAATCTGTGCAAAGTCGGTAAAATATATATAAATTCATTGTTTGATGATACATTTCCAACTTCAAATGGGCACATGTTAATTAAATATGGTAGTAAACGTTTCTTTTAAAGCAGATTTTTCAAATTGCAAGTTCA
>CAJDSM010019609.1:11448-56482 GCA_903981925.1 Ostrea lurida
TTGGGTGTTCTCTGGTTGTCTAAGTTGTAAGCTTACATCAGGATGTTCTCTGGTTGTCAATGTATTGTCTATGTTGGTGTTCCTTGGTTATCCATGTTAATGTTGTGTAGTTCTCCATATTGATGTTGTCAGGCTGCCCATATTGAGGTTCTGCGTGTTGATGTCTGGTTTCCATGTTGATGTTCCCAGGTCAATGTTTATGTTGTCTTTGGTTGCCCATGTTGATGTTATCTGGTTGTTCATGTTGTCTTCTAGTTGCTCATGTTGATTTTCCAGGTTGCTCATGGTGATTTTGTTGATGTACTCTAGCTGTCTATGGTGGTTTTATCCTTGCAAGATAAATTAAAGTTACTTAAAATATTCATATATTATTCTGGAGAATTTTTGGTGTTTGGTTGTTTTGTTTTTTTAATGGAATAAGAAGTTGACAATTTTTAGTCAGGCCAGAGACAGCAGATGAAATGGTGGAAACCACGGTTTCCTGATATAGAATATAAAAACCTGAACAAATAAATTTTTGAATATGTTAAACCAATTAAATACTTAAAAAACTGATCACTAAAAATAATACATGTATAGTTATTAATAAGATTTATGATGGAAAAATGCCGGACTGCATGGCTTTGAAAATTGTGAATGGTATCAAGCGGTGTCGGGCACTGTGCTTAAATAGTGCTAATTAAAATCACAATTTTAATAGATTTTAACTTATTTTGAAAACTAATTACTTTTGAAACTTTTCATCATGTAATAGGTGTGGCGAGCCTCATTAAGGGGTTAAGTTTTGTTGGTTACAGTAGGTACAAGCTTCCCCCTGTTTTGTCAGTGTCTTATGATGTAGTATTGCTTCCTTCACATTTCCCGATACTGCTGACATGTTAGATACATCTCTAGTAGAGATTTATAGAGAGAAAGTCAATAGATCACGTTACCATAAATGATTTAGAAACTCGCAGGAGTTTACGGTTCAGTCTTTTGATATATTGACAAGGTTTGTGACCCGAACAAACGTAAAGGAAAATATAATCACAATGCAAGTTTTCTGAATACTTGTGGAACAATACATTTCATGTTTTGAATATTAAAATTTCGGATCGTATTAATGTATTTTGAATATGCAGATGATTTTTTTCTTTGACTTTGCTATGAAGGTTGCATTTCCTTCATTTCCTTCCTCTAGCTCAGACAGCTTTCGTGGAATTGAAACAAAAAACTGGAGAGTCATCGTTGACGCTATCATATTTGTCGTTATCATATTTTTGAATTCTGATTCATGTAAATAACAAATATAATTAATGGCGTAATTTACAGATGAGCCTTTGGGAATGAAGTTGGTCATACTATATAGACTGGTTCCCCTACCAAATGGTCACTACACGCCCTTATGTAGCAGACGACCAGAACCAGAGAAAAAAAACAAGACTTCAATCTTGGTAAGGTACTAGTATCCCAAACACTAAACCTTCACAACTATAGCTCAAACATATTTGACAGACATCACATGATTTGATATATACATGTAGAATTCTTTTGTTCATTGCCTATTTTTGACAGGCATATATACACAATGTTTCTGTAACTAATATATAATTTTTCATGACAACTCATATATATACACTGTACAAGTGTCTCGTTTCTATAAAAACTATTTGGGTATTTTACCATGTCTGTATAAGAGTTAGCATATTAAATTTTCATAGTTCCTACAGGAACCATGGTAATGTAAAATCAGCTCAATGTATTACTAAAAGTTACTTAAATAAAGCAAAGAAGGAGGAGAGAAAAACTGGTATTATGCATTACTAGGAAGGTAATCTAACTGCTGTGAGCTACATATACATGATATACAAAGTACTGTAAACAGTAATGTTATACTACAATTTAAAAGTTAAACCTCTTAGGAAATTATTTATAAGAACTCTTCAATTAAGGAGATGAAAAAACAATTTTCAAGAAAGTGTCAGAAACATCACGTATGTTGAATCAGAGACTTATATATGTCTTTGGTGGAATAAAGTAAAAAGGAAAAAAAACAACACAACTATTATTTTGTGTGTATATATTATTTTAGTCTAATCAGAGCAGAGTTTTTCCTAATTATGGATAAGTACTGTTCTGTATGATAATGGAAAACTAGAGATATTCGCTGCGTCATATAACCAGTAATTAATGTTAGCACCAGAGGCAGTAAAACTGGAATCCCGCTGAAATCAGTACGCAAAGCACAACTATTCAGCTTGACAATATCAACATTAGGATGCATGGTCTTTGTCATTAACTGCTACAGTAAGTTAACACAGTACTCTAGTACTCTGTGCACTACTTACAACAAAGTAGTTCAATTTTTGCACGTTGCACAACGTGCAACCAGCTTATAGTATGGTGAATGGTGGGCGGGCATCCTTGAATAGGGCACCTACTTTGTGTATTCAACTCCTCTCACACCCTTAACTTGACATTCCTCAAATTTTGGACATGTAGTTGAACTTTGTCATTTTTTAAGCATGGTGCCTACTTATGTGTGAACCAACATTTCTCACAGCTTGTACATGATATTTTTCAGACCATGTACATTTTAGTTGTTATAAAAACATTAAAGATATATACCGTTATTAAATTTCTACCGCAAATACTTTATTTTTATTTCATCTGGATCTATGTACTGCTGTCTGTATATGATAGATAACATATTTTAAAGCAACCCAGCCTTTTCTGTTCTTGAATTGATTTTTCATATTCCGTCACCTTTAAAACTCGCGCTGCTTTTGTTCATTTTGTATTCCATATTCTCATTCATATTTAAGCTAAATTATATCACCGAGCAGGGTTCGACACTAACGCGCTAGTCCGGTAGCCTGAGGCTAGTAAATTTTGTCCCGGACTACCAAAATATCATTTATAAGTAGTCCGGTGGACTACTAAATACTTAAAACCCTACGCATGGTTCTGATGAAAATGATGATGAACTTTATTAAAATTAAATATATTTAGGAACTTTTAAAATGTTTTTTGGACTAAATGATGTAAAAACCCAGTGTTAAAAATTGAAAATGTAAAATCTTGTTCATGTTCCAACAGTTGATATGGGAGAGTCAGTAAAATAGAGGCTAATTTGGTCACAAAAATTTCATTTTATTGTCACAAAATTTACTGGAAATGCACGATTTTGCATCGAGATTTTGAAAAATTTCCCGGGGAGACCCCCGGACCCCCACCAGCAGGAGGGGGGCGAGCCCCTCCCGCACTCTCCCCCCTTGTCGCTTCGCGACTCGGCCGGCTGCCAAAGGCAGCCGGACTATTTACCAAACACCAGGACTACTTATTATATAATTTACTAGTCCTAAGGACTACCATAGTAAAACCTTAGTGTCAAAACACTGCCGAGTCAAAAAAAAAACAAATTGTGGTGTCTAATTCTGTTCTGTCTGCCATTTAAAAATTAAATTTTATGTCTGAAAATACGTGAACGTATGAACTGCGACGTTTCATGCTGGCAAACTTGAAACGTGTTAGTGCTGCATGAAGAGTATGCTGGCATGAAGCACTACAGTTCATAGCTGCATGTATTTTCAAAAATGAATGTTATTTCTTATACAATTTCTGTCTGAATCTCCATTTAAATAGACATACTATGTGTATTTGTATTCATACGCACCGGTAGATTGTTTACACGTTCATGAGGTAATGACTACTGTTACAGTTTGTAGCCTGTAGACATCAAAGGCAAAAACATTGGACATGTAAAGATTAAGCTTTGTTTAAATTTCACGAATAAAAACCCTTCCTGTAAATGAACTCGTACCCCCAAATACTTTACAGCACTTTGTGCTCATTCTTTTTGGCGATTGTTTATATAATCGTGAATATAGCAAAAATGAAACCCTCGAGAATATTTCCCCTTTACAATACTGTGGAATCATCATTGTTCGTGGGGGACCATTAATGTTCGTGGATTTCGTGGGTCACTTTTACCCACGAATTTACGTCCCCACGAACATGTTTTATTATTCTTTATAAATATTACGTCGTTCACATTATTTATCAATTACCCACGAAATTAAGTCCCCACGAACCAGCAAAATTTTGGTTACCCACGAACATTGACCCCCACAAATTAAAATGATTCCACAGTATATGTTATAAGTTTCTTTGAACTGATTTTTTTTTTCCAATGGTCTATTGTCATTGGTTTGTTACAGCCATAGAAATTGGCTTGTTACAGCCATAAAAATTGGCTTGTTACAGCCATAGAGGCTTGAGGGAACCAGGACGGCATACATTGGAAAGGAATGTCTGGAAGATTAAAATACCAAACCCTTAATTTGTCATCATTTTATCAGCAACCACTTTATACATTTTTCTGAATTGTCATTAAGATCGTGAATACTGGGTCAACATCATGCCACGCTTGCTAACCAGAGATGTACCGTGTAACATTCACCGCATCCAACTACAAAAAAAGAAATTAGTCGTGGTACCGCACATAAATCTTAACTCAGAATCGTGTGATGGGGCTTCTTATAAGCATGTACTCAGTGAAGGAGATTCGACAATGAAAAATTTAAATTTTTGTGTTTAATATTCACACTGGCATATATAGACCTGACATGAAATAGCACTGTGGTTTTTCATTAATTATATGTGTGGGAAGTAGAGATTTTAGATGAAGTTGCATGATTAATTATGAAACTGCAATCAAACTGACACTTATCAGTATTCAAATAACAACATTTAACGGCTCAAGAAAAGAAAATATATTCCCATGTTAATGATGCAGGAATTTCGAGCCCCGGACACACAGCGAGACAAAATAACAATGAATCAGGTGTGTAGAGTTTCATCATTTCACATTCAGTTGGTAATTTTTTTTGTGCAGCTATTGAATTTTGACAGATTACTTGGGGAGTGAATGCATAGAAAACTCCCCTGAATAGAATCCACTCTTACAATGACCTAGGACACTCTGACAATAGCACAGCCATGTTTTTTTATTCAACTTGGGGTATCATCTCGATGGAGAGATACCATCAGATCAAGGCATTATGCAGTTCATTTTCTCTGGGAGCGATATAATGAAAGCCAAATTTGGTCAATTATTTCATATCCACCCTCCAGATTGTGGAATGCAACTTCTGAGTAAAACATGGTCTTTGTCCTCGATTGAGAAGTGATCATTTTGTTTTTTGACGTCTGTTGTCAAATCTCGTTATCACTTACTCATTAAAATTACTGCTGTGTGAAGATAAAAGAAGAGGGAATTATTTAAATACACTAACCAAATTAAGCAGTGCATTTGACAAGTGGTCTGACTCTGGCACCGAACAATTAACAACTAATTTCAGTTTACATCGATTGCAAACACAATTATACGTAATAATGGGGTTGTCTAGCTGAGAAAAATTATTTAATTGCTTTGAAACTGTGAACTTGGAAATAAGGACCACACATATCAAACTTCAGTCATATTTCAACAATGTATTTCAGGTCAATTTCAATGGGTGTTTTTTTTTTCTATGTTCATGCAGTGCAGTTTGGTTCTGGTAAACAGATAGAGTGTTGATTGATGTTAAACAGTCCCCAAACTTATAAACTTGGTGGTTGTGTATCTTAATTAATATTTGACAAGGTGTACTTAGAAAGTGTATCTCTCTCTTTCTCTGTCTTTTTGTGATAAATGCTTTTGTTTTCATAGTTGGTTAACCAAAGGTTCCAACAAAATGTTTATGTAGTTCAAACTATCAGTTGTTTATATATATTTAGGATTTTTTCTTGTTGTTGTTTTTTAAGATAGTGGCAGTAAAAAATAAAAATATGATTTCTTTTCAAATATAATTTCAGAAATCAATCTGACAGTGGCTCTCATCCGTGTACTCCTCAAGGCTTTGCGTTTCTTGTGATCATTTACTTGCATGGTATGTCCATCCCCCAGTTTTACTTTTACACCAGATGATGACTAGATTTAGTGATCACTGCAGACGGTCGTCTGAGTTTATAAGTTTCAATGTTTTTATTGTGACAAAGAAGCTTTTAATGAAGTCGATATTTACACCATAAAATTGGATAATCAGAATTTTCATCTTCTTGCATTTTGGCTGTGCTACGATAGTGTTAAGAGAGTGTGTGTGATTTTGTTTGATGGTGGTGATGTAGATCTTGAATTGTTATATGCTGAGCTCTATTTCAGCCATTTTCTTTGATGTGTATCAGCTGTTGTAAATATGGAAAGTTAGGGACCTACAGTTAATACAGATGCTTTAACAACAATTGCCTTCCTTCCAAGTTTGAGTTACATGTATTTAGTATGATATATATAATCATAGCTGTAAGCAGAAATATTGTAAACTAATAAATCAAGGACAAAAATATTACACAATGTTTTTGCTCTGGTGAAAAAAACCGACAGCATATATATTTTTTGTAATACATCATAACTGAAGAAACACGTTGCAGTATATACCATTACATAACCTTGCAATGTGGGAAATCAGCTCAGGGAGACCTAGATTGCTGAATTGTTCCATGGCAAGGTGTCAATGTTTGCTTGCTGTAAAGAAAAAAGAATATTCTTAAAGATGTCATATTATTTAAAGGTCATATTTGGCTTCTCAAAGAAAAATCTAATCTTGATTTTTTTTGTCTCTCAAAGAGAAATTCTAATACTGAATGTTTGGCCTCTAAATGAGCATTATTAATTTCAAGCCCACATTTGTGGTCTCAAAAAGAAAGGTTTTGGCCTCTCTAACTGTGAATTTTAGCCTCTTAAAAAATATTTCTAACCCTGATATTTGGCCACTCAAAGAAAATCCCTTACCTAATGTTTTAGGCCATTCAAAATAAAATTTCTAGCTGTGATTTTTGGCCTCTCAAAAATAATCAGTGTTCGAGATATCGAAGTTCAACTGTAATTGGTATGCTGAAAATGAAAGACTGCAAAAGGTTAAGGTTTTATATCCAGGTCAATGCTACATGTGAAATTGTTGCTTTTTTATGTCAGTCAGGTCTCATATAATGGAACCCTTTCTGTACTTATCTGTTTATACACCATTCTGTCATAGTTTTCCAGACAGTAGTTTGACTTTGCTTGTGGATGATAAGGTATTATTTGGTATATCTCTTTATACTGATGACTTAGTCAAGTTCTAGTTTTATGTATATTGACTTATTATTTTCACCAAAGCCTTTGAAAATTTTCCAATTATTCGCAGCCCTATTATTCATTTTACTTTTTTTTTTGGGTTGTTTCTTTAGATCATTAGAAGATTTCCAACTTGTATTTTGATAATAATTTACATGCTAAGCAGGTTTTTAATGTATGTACCTACATAATAATAACTTACAGATCAAATTTCTTCACTTTTTGGATTGACCTTCTTTCACCAATCGTCGCCCTTGGAATTAAAAAACAATGTCCTAGTTATTAATGACTTTTTCCCACGACAATAATTAATGAACTATTAGCATCATTAATATGTCCTAGTAATTAAGTAATTAGTATCTTAATTCATTACAAGTCCACTTTGCCGTTCCTCGCCTTTAAACAAGATCACCAATATAGTGGTCTTTGCACCCAATCATTACTCTCCCTCTGACACATCTAGTTTTTATACGTATTTGAACTGGATAGACCATATTTTACAATTACCACAATTAGTAATTACAATATTTTAATAGTATTGAGACTAACCACACTGTAGCAATAAGTTCTTATTAAATTGATATGAGAGTTACCTCCCTTAGACCACAAACTTGCATCACGCGCGGCTCTCTAGACAGCTTGCAGTGTACAGAGTACAAAAACAGCTGATCATTTTATCCCACTTGACTCAGTCATAGGATACTTTCTAGAATATATTTTGACATGGATTTTTTTTTTTATTGACATTGTATTTGGAAAAAAAAGAGACAAGCTGGCATCAATATCTGATGTGGAATCACAATGCTTTTATGATGAGATCGAGATAATTGTTTAACGCTGAAAAACACAGAGCTATCTTAACCTCTTCATCAGAATATTCTAAGTTTAGTTCTGGTGTAGTGAAAAATCTCAAGGTTATCTAAAACAATGCTAACCCACTTTCCGGCTATCAATATAAGAGAGCATGCTTTCTTCTCAAATCATTACACTGTGCGAAAAACGATATTACGTAACTTGCACTTTCACGCAATGATAACAAACATCAGTGTAGAGAAGATACAGAATAATAAATTGCAAGCTCCTTGATCTATGAGGAATCTTGCTATTGTGTGTGAGATCTAATTTTTCTTCCAGTGAGCTAGGATTTGACAACCTGCTGGGAAGATGTGTGAACGGTGGAATCTGAGAAACTGAATAGAATGTCAACAAATTAATTGTCAAGTAAAACAAGATAATGGAAAGAGAACCTATTGTGTCCGCTGATGGATGGGGGACCTAGGGGTTCTTTTCATTCCGCACACATTGTGGAAATGGAAATGAGGAATTCTATAAGCATTCCTAATAGTTGCACACAACACAAGGAAAACGGGCGATGGAATTTAATGGGGATTAACGCCATGTTATAAAATTTGCAATTGAATTGAAGGGGAAAAATTTTAATTTGATTACAACAAAAGTTGTATTCTAAGTTTGAATTTTGTAAAGCCTTTTTTTATGGAGGAGGAATAATATGGGGGTGGGGTGAGGGGAGTGAATGAGAAATGTACAACATTTGGGGGGGGGGGGGGGTGGGGGGGGGGGGGGGGGAGTAAATGACGAAATGTACAACATGGGGGGGGGGGGGGTATGTAGAACTTTAGATCAGTTTCTCATTCAAGTGATATTGATATTTTTAGTGAATGAACTTGGGTGTTTTTACATTCTCGGTAAGAATTATTAGCGAAGGTCAGGCTACATTTTACCGCTGACATCTACACTCTGATAGAATCAGCAGGGTGTCGCTTTAGTGTAATGGGATGAAAAATACTTGTCGCGTTACCTCGTATAGATGATACATATTTTTGTTCTTGGTATTGCGGCTTCTTAACCTCCATCAAAAGGCAATTTAAAATGATAAAAATCTCAGCAAAATTGACTGTTGCTTTAATAGGTGTCGTAAAATATCTACAAATAAAAGATAAAATAAACAAAATTAGAGAGATTTTGAACCTGAATATAGTGTTTGTACACCATTATAGAAAATTTTAACAATCCGCATACTGCCATTTTTGGCCCATCCTTCACCATGTATTAAGATATTTGTGTATCCCTCCAATGAAAAGGTGATAGACTGCTGGTGATTTTCGTGTAGCATTGTGATCAAGGCTTGTCATTAATCCCCAGTCATCTTCACAGTAAAGAACATTAAATCTCCTGAGCTCTCTGTCATTAATGGAAAATGTTGTGTTTATAACGAATATACAACTAATCTTGTTATTTGATATTTTGGACAGTCACGGAATGTATTGTGTACATGCACCAGCACACAATTCTCACACTTTCGTAATATGAAGGTGATCCTTTGCCATTTTGGGTTTGTTTGGTTTTTTTTGCCCTCGATTCCTTGTACTCATCGTACACTTGCACCTACAACAAGAAGTGAAATTCTGGTCCGCTTTCGACTGCTGTACCTGAATACCTCGAATAAGGAACGGTTGCCATTCCCAGGAGCAGCAACCCAGACATGTTGTTGTTCCCCCAAGTTGACAGTGTTTGTAGTGTTACATTGAAACCCAAACATCTTCACATACAAACCTGGAATTTGCTGCTGTGGTCTGATTTTTGTACCAGTCTTTCTCAAATTCCTCTTTCTTTCCCTCACTCTCTCTTTCTTCCCTCTCTTTCTCCCCCCTCTCTCTCTCTCTCTCTCTCTCTCTCTCTCTCTCTCTCTCTCTCTCTCTCTCTCTCTCTCTCTCCATCAAGGTCATCTATGATATTTCAGCAATGTAAGCCAGAACTTTTCATTGTTAAAATTAATGGGTTCACAAAAAGGGGAGTTGAAGACAAGGGGAAGCATTATTTCGAGTAAATTCCATTAGGACTGTGTATTCATTCGAACCCATACATAATTGTTGTTGAGCCATATTTTCCAATTAAACAACCATTATTGGGCAAATTACAGGCACTTGGGACTCGGTGATTGATTTTTTCTACATGATAGTAAATATCACTTTTGGACAAATTATGAAAGTTAAATACCACCTGTATTGAAATTTTGTGCCATTAAACTTTCGATTTGAACTTTTTATTAACACCGAGATGTCATGTTCTTTTTATGGGGTGCTGCCATGCATGCTTGACAGCAGTGAAGAAAATTGATAATTTGACTGCAGTAACCCTGAAAGGAAATGATCGGAAATGAAGTTGACATAAAAAAAATAATTTTTTTGGTCATAATTGTGAATGACACAAATTTTGCAAGAAGTCATAATGGCATCGCAGCACTTTAATGACTTCAGTTTAAAAAAAAAAGCAAACTTTTAAAATATTAAGAATAAACGCATTAATAAATGATAGGTCTGTTATTGTATTTTTACATGTTAAATATTATTTAGTGATTTGTTTAGGGGGATGGCCCTTTGTAAATGAAATATTGAACGGAATTGAAATAAAAGTCAGCCAGTGGTTTTTTTTCTTTTGAATGATGTTCATGTTTAGCGGGACTTACTTCTCTCTCCCCTGCTGAGAAATTTTAATTTCTTGTCATTTTGTTAATTTTTCTTTTAGAATTCCCTCCTGCTGCTAACTTTACACTTCATTAGAGGGCATGCACATTTCTCTTTTATTTTCCTTCATTTTTTCGTTATCAAGTTATATTACAAAATGTTTAGATTCCAATTCCAATAGTCACCGTAAGAGAAAAGAAAGATATTGACTGTATACTAGGTTAAAAACTTCAAATACATTGCTTTTTATTGTAGTGTAAATTGATTTATGATAACAATATTTGTTTTTCTTGATTGTTTTTCTTTACTGGTGTCAGTGGAATTTTTTTTTCATTTACTGTGGAGTGCACACATCTATGTAACCCAGCTCGTTGGTTAAGTCAACATTTCTACCCGCCAGAATTGTCTCTACAAACATGTACAGTCAACAGAAATAAAAATCACACTGAGTTTCTTCATCTTGGAAACTGATAAATTAGGCTTTAAGCAGACCATTATCAATAATGGTACATGTCCCCCTGAACGAAGACTGCCGGCAGAGCTCAAAAAATAAGCAATAAGTTGGTTGTTTGCAATCCCCAGTATTAAGGATCCTTTGAGGTTTGGGGGTGATTTTCGCTATCCTGTCAATCGAAGACAAAAATTCTATTGAATTTTTTTTTACACACCTGTGAGACAACTATAGGAATTATCATTCAGATATCTTTGAGGAGATTTTTATCATTTCCTACGATTTTCTGATTTTCGATTTAAATGCTATCCTCTAAGAGTTGAAAATGAAAAGATTAGTACAATTGAACAGGTACATTGTCATTGTGATTGTGCGAGCTAGAATAATTACTCAGATAATGCAAGTTCTGAAAGGTATAGATTACTTTGTTCAAAATTGAAGTCAAAAAGATCATGCGATACAATTTGCTTTATTTAGAAAAAAATAGAAAACAAAAAACACTAGTTTACGAAAAGAAAAAAAAAAGAAAAAAGATACAATCTACAAAACTGCAATTGCTTGCCAAACTCACAAATAGGATTTTTAAAAAGCTGGGTAATGTGAATGATGAGTTTTGTAGCATGCCTTGTTGGTATGTAATATATGCATGCATATTGTTTCTGTTTTAGGCCCGGGATATGAAATGGGATCTGTATCACATCATGCAAAGTGGCATTTTGGCAACATTGTTGAAAGGTCAACAGAGGCGACGCTTTCTTTAAGGCATGAAAAGCTGCCAGCTGTAAGCTTTTTTTCACTGACATCATCATATTCGTGAAACAGAAGGTAATTTAAACCAGCGGTGGTTGTTCTAATTACTGGGATACATGTATAAGTATATGATCATGTTTGCAAATTGGTTAACCACTTCTAAAACCCAATATTTACTGTTCAGCTCAAATTGTAAGGTCTATAACTAAAATGCATGAGATCTAACACAACAAACAAGGATTTCTTCCTTTTGTTTGGTTAAGAAAACTTTTGATGGTATCTGTTCATGAATAAACACAACCAAAAGTCTCAGACAACAGATTAGATTTTTTTTCCCCCATTTATGCCTAACTGCATAGAAATTTTATCATTTTTGGCCCCCTGTATGATAAATGCAGCGGGTCATAGGTTGCACAGGATGTGATTTTTTACCTGTTGATCCCCCAAAGCAGTTTTATTCATAAACTTGTGCATTATATCCTTTTGCGTAGCACTAACTGAAGGTCAAGGTCATATAAGATAAAAGACTTCCTGTGACCTTGTGGTTTGAGAACTTGGTTAATGGGTTGCTAAAACTTCTACTATTTCAGTGAAAAAAAAATCTAAGGAGATGCATCACTTCAAATAGAACAAAATGTAGTTCAAACAACAATGTTAGAAGAACAGAACACAACATGGAGTGGGATGATGTATTCTGAACAGGGTATTCAGAGTTTGATTGAAATGACAGGGTCATTGAATGAAATCAAATATGGGGTTATGTAATTCATTGCCTCTTAAGTTGGTGCATGATTTGGACTCCATTTGCATTTCAACACCTGCAAATCTTTTCCGTTTGATAGACACTTCGATATGGTCGAGTTGTGTCTGAATTATGCACCAATGTTTTTCCATTTCAAAATTTTTTAAGCAAACAAGAAGAGAAATGGTCTATCTTTAAGTTCCTCGTTTCCCATTATTAGCTGGGTGGTTTTGGACTCTGGATGAATGATGGTGTTGGTGACAACATTTCAAAAATCTCTTAAGTTCATAGAGCATCCAGCTAAAAATAGCTGTGCCTCCAAGTGACAGAGAATTGCTGCCAGGTAGTTGTCTTTGCATTTCAATATCGTATTCCAAGCAGGATATCAAGGTGCAATATTCATACACTTCACCTTTGAAGAGCAAACTTAAGAGGGATTTGTTTGGGAGCTTGTGAGACTCTTGATGACTCACTCATTTTTCATTTTAAATTTTTTTGAAAAAATTTTTTTGGCATTTATAATTAATTACTTACTCCTTGTATACATGGGGGGAAGTGCTCACCTTTACACATAGGTCGGTGGTCAGTCATCTTGAATTAGAGCACTAAGTGAAGAACCACCCATGCAAAGGGGACAAGTTTTAAAAATTTAAGATGACATCAAATGGAATTATGATCTTTCTAACCGCACTTCTCTGGTTGACAATGACGATGGTGTGTGCCCCCTTTAGGTTATCTCCTTATTCTCGAGTGCCGGATGTTTGCTCTGAGTGGTAAATTAATTACAAAGATTTCAGTCGCAGACAGTGAAATCTTTTTCCCAAATTTGAAAAGTAAACGAGAGCTTGGTTGAGCTTATTGACTGAGCGGATATTGATGACGGTATTGATTTTTTGGGTACTGTAGTTATGAATGACATGTCAATATTGTCTCTGGAAGACTGACATGACCACTCTATAGCTGATTCTTTATTCCCGCTTGATCCGCAGAAACCACAAATGTTTGATTAAGTTATAACTGTTACCTTGCTCAAGCAGATTATTGTCTTTCCCCTACAGTAACCAGTGGATCATTTCCACTAAGCAAATAGACTTTAGCGCCATGCTTCCTTATTTTGCATACATGCTCCTGGCTCTGATACAATACCCTTTTTCTACGATCAAGAAAAAAAAAATTTTTTTTTTATTCGTATGTATTTGCAGACACCCCCTCATCTTGTTTATCAAGAAAACTTTTAACTTCATACGAAAAATAAAACTATCTGTTAAAAATTTTGAAATAAATCGGCTATCTAGAAAATTATCATCTCCGTAAACATACTGTTAATGCACTTTTTACCGAATATGTCTCCTTCGGAATTCTATGGGCTTTTGTATTCATCATATTAAGTGCAATTTTGTGTGTGAAATATGATCTGAAATGAAGAGTTTTGAAACATGATTTATTTAAATTATTTTTGATATTGATAATGAGATTCATTTTGAATGTTGATATTGGGTCTTTACACTAGTGTTCAGCAAATCGAGATGATGATTTTAAGTGCACGTTATGTAAATACATATTATATTCTCCATATGCTATTGACATTGTCATCAGATTTTATCAAGATATCTTTGAATATGAATTTTAATCACAAATTTAAATATTTGAAATGGGAACATTTAATTCTGAACAGAGAGACCATGCAATAAGAAAATTAGCCACCAAATTCGTTCCTGAATATCCTTAAGCCTAAGGAACTTATCCCGTTTAAGAAGACATAATGGTAAAGATGGGATTAGTGCAAATTGATCTCTGTTACAAACAGGATTACATGTGACTGCATTACTTATCATTTAGGCGTTACTTCAGTGTCATTGATTTTCATGGGCGTCAAGTTTCATGATTTTACAAATAATAAAATATTCTCTTTATACTTTTCTCTAAATTAGAAACTGAAATGCATTTATCATTGTATTTTGTACTTTTACTTAGCCATGAGAAACAAAAACAAGATTTAAAAAAAAAATTAATTAGAAATCAACTAATAATGCGTACATGTGAAAATGTCTACCTGTAAATAAGAAACTTTATAGTACATGTTACTTATTATGTGTCTACATTGTTCTGGAAGTTCATGTTATTTTTGGGGTTTTTTTCAAACTTTTACAAATTAAAAAGATTGCAGCTGCTTCACTCATGTAGTTCTACTGGTCAAATACCAGAAGAGCTTGATTTACACGTTAATTAAGGTTGTTCTCTAACCTGTCATAATGGCTGACTTCCTTTTGAAATTATGGATGAAAATATCAATATCGGGGTTATTGGTCGATTCATTTCGAATTTAGATGAAAACATTGTTTAACATATATATCCTGTAGTTTTAATCCACATAAAATTTTTCCACCTTAAAGGAGTTTTATCACGAGTTCAAAATCGTTATTTTTTGATATATCAAAGAAAAGATGCTTTTAAAATCATTCATCAAGTTATTTGTGTCAAAAAGCTATATTTTCAAAGATTATAGCTTTCAATAGTTGAATTTCCGAATATGCATATTTTAATCGGCTATTTACGCCCCATTACTGTGTCGTCATAGGTTCAATTGGACACTTGTTTTGTTTAGATAAGCGACCAATTATCACGCTGAAGACCCGTTACGAACAAATTATCGATAATAGATTTAAACAGATTATACTGGTGTATTTGGCGCATTTGGATTTTTTTCAACACGTTTTTGGTCTGAGAAAGGGTTCGTTTTTAATCGGTCATTGGAGTGTTTCACTCGAGATTATCGCTTGCTTTGATAACTTACAATATGTGAATAATTAAATTACAAAAGAATCTTGAAACAGGCCAATCATTTTTTTAATCGGAATAATTCTTAACCACGTAAGCATTATGCAGTACACCGGTCGTTTGCACGTGCTAAAATCAACAAAGTGATCAGCACGTTTTTGTTTTACGAAGACATATGATTATAGACTGCGCTTCGCACTTGATAGCTAGTGTCAATATCCCCTCAAGGCAAATGCTTTTCTTTTCACACATCTTATGAGTGAAATAATAAAAAAAAAGAAGCTATTTTGTGACTGCAGTTCATATCAAATTATACACCCAAAATAAATTCTAATTCTTATGTTATCATTACAGAAAAAGATGAAAAAATTGTCGATGTTGAAAATATTTTGGATTTTACCTCTTGCAGAAAACACCATATTTCACCAAACTGTACTCCTAATTATCCACCTTCCTCTGAGAACGAGTCTTGATTCCACGTGTCTTTGCAGTAAACGACTAACTTGTACTCATCTTAACTTTCGCAACAATTTATGGATTTTAATTCAATTTTAACGCATTTGTTTTACAGACAGAGTCTAAATAATAGGCACTACAAACATACTCTTTTTGACAATTAACGATGGTGTTATATGACCTTATATCTGTACATTCGTATATCACGCACTGCTGAGTACCACAAATTAAACGATAGTTTTAATTTTTTTATTTTATTTTATACTTTCGACTATTCTAAGTTTCTACAAAGGAAATATTCGAGTCTGCTTAAACTATCATGAACAAAATCCGTGCTATGCTGAAATAACATGATTACATGTGTATGTAGAGGCTTCGCTATCGTCGCTACTTGTAGGCGTATTTTCTTCTTATCATTGACTGCTAGAGGTTCAAACAGTAAAACGATGATTCATTACTAAAGGTATTTCATCGATTTCATATTTTCCTCTCTCCATGTTCTAAGTTATTATATTTACCGGTTAAACTCAGACGTTCACGAGTAATATACGGTCATATGTAAAAGAATGACACCTTATGACGCAGTATGACGCGACAGTGACCACGTGACCCCGTAATCTCATTAACGAAAAATTGACTGCGAGGACCCTAATCTTGAGGCGTATTTACAACTAATTACGGCTTAATTGCTTTAATTGAATCTGTGATGTGTATTAATTAAATAATAAAGTAAATATGCCTAATCTAAAAGTTTAGAAGATAAAACTCCTTTAAGGATGATCTCCTATATGGGAATTCTGAGGAATTTAGGTGTTCAAACCTTTAAATTCTTTATTTTTTGCACTCATTTATAGTTTATTTATTTAATCAATAGCGAAAGAATTGTCACCTTTTTTTTAAGGTGTCAGCTAGAATACAAAAATATCGGTCGATGTCAGAAAATCAAACATTTTCGTAAAACAGAATTTGAATTATTAAATAAAACAGTTAGAAAAACTGCTAACTTATGAATATGTATAAATTAAATGTGTATATCAGGGAAATAAATGTAGAATATACATACTGTAGGAATTGTCAGTGCAGGAGTTATTGCCCTTGATAATATTCCATTTTCATTGTAAATAATTCATTATTTGTGGAAATATATACTGTTTTCACGATTAATTGTTTACCAAATTTTTTTATTATTATCCAATGAATAAATTTTCTCTGAAAGATATATTTCTATCATGTGCAAAGTTTAATGTAAGAAAGATTTTAGCAAAAACCTATGACATCACAATGAGGTTCAATCAAGGTAACTGTAAACTGTCCGATGCCCTACCTATTTGTTTGTTTAGTGTCTGTATTAAAACATCCACAGTATTCGTCAGATTTCTGTAAACCTGTGCAAATGAAGACATTATGACATCTGTCAGTATGTACATTTATTTCTCGATGTGTCAAATTCCATGTTCTTGATTACAACAAAAATCAGGCATGGTTTGGGTTTTAATTTTGAATTATGTTGTAAGCATGACTGAATTACTATTGTTCATGGAGAAATGAATATAAGAATTCAATCCTTTAATGTTTTTTTTTCCTGTAATTGGATGTACTTTGTCTGACTGTCAGCCTCTGGCTACAAATATCTATTTCTAAGCAGCTGTTCAGCAGCAAGGCAATGATACATATACATCAGTACAATTTATACATACATCCCCGCTAATTACATCATTTACGTAAATAATATGGGACTTTGGTTCTATATTTTGCAAGAGAGAAATAAAATGTGGACCAATTCAATGATTCAAAATCAATAGCTTTCAAACTAAGTACTCAGTACTTGCAGTACAGAAAGCAAAATCAAAGAGAATTGATCAGATACACTCAAATATTACAACATGTTTCAAATTTTGAGCTTTGATTTTTTGGGCATTGTTCAAGATCATGCACAATAAGGCCAGGGTTTGAGAGGATACCCAGGTTTCTATTCCTTTTCTCTAATTTGCTAGCTGTATGTTATTTATGCTCTTCACTGTGGTTTGAACTTCAAAGACAGTGTAAAAGATGGATAAAGTGCAGAGTAAATTTGCCCAACTTTTGCTAATGCCTGCTAATTTGTTTTTAAAAGTAAAACTTGTCCCTTTTATATTTCCGTAAGTAGCTGATAACCAGAGAAGGCCTTGATATTAATGGTCACTTTAAATTGGTTAGAGGACTTCTCCAATTATACTGATCTTGGGGATTATATTGCTCTCTGTGGAGGGGCATGTATCAACTACATACAATATGGACTGGTCATTTAGTCAAGTATTTCATCCTGTTCCTAATCTGACCATGCACTTGACTTCCAAAAATCTAATGTTAAGTGGTTAGTTATCTTGTAACTATAATCAGTCAGGTTCTGTCTTATCAGATTAATATACAAGTATTACACAGAAGTGGCTTATTTATTAGGACTCGTCCCAATATACCATAAGGACATGTTGGTTTAGTCCAGTTTTCCTGTATGTAAGGAATTATTCCTTTATTTTGGTATTACTGTAAAAGTTTTTGGTTTTTTTATTATGTCTCCTAATGAAAGCAGTTTGCACCTGTTGGTATGTTAGTCGGTGGGTGGACCAAGTATAATCTGATCAAGATCTTGAAAACTCTTTGCTTAACAGACATCTTAGTTGGGACACTGGTACATAGTAAACAAAAGATAACTTCCATTGATTCTGAGGTCACAAGGTCAAAGATCAAGGTTCAATCTACACAGGAAGATATTGTCTGCTCAATGTTTTGAGAATCCTTTGCTTGACAGATATCAAGCTTGCCATGGTACACTGGTACATCACTCTCTATTGAATTTAGGTCACATGGTCAAACTAATCTGGAGGTAAATGTTCACACAATATCTTGTGAACCTTTTGCATGACAGACATCAAACTTGGTACATTGGTTTCCCCTAAAGAGTAGAAGATGGTGTTGTTTAGTTTGCCTGTTATGCCACTCAAGTCGAGGTCACAGGGAAGTAAAATGTAAAGAAAAAAAGAACCGGTTATCTGCTAATTATGTACCGGTAATATCAACTTTGTCTGAATGTAAATCCTATTTTATTAATGTAACATAGATCCTATATATAGGATTGCTGCTCTAGCTTGCTGAAACATTTATCACATTTTATGCAACTCTTTTCATGTACATGTTAAAACACACAAATATACATACCTGTCTAACTGGTAAACCAAAAAAGAATTTCCTATCCCAGCACTTGAACTGCATGCAATGGCTACTTTTATTTTTACCATTTGACAACCCAGACCATCAGTGCAGCAAATTGGATTGACGATTGTTTAAATGTTTGCTTCTTGTATGTGGAGTTATAAATGTGAACTTTTAGTGTGGTATCCCAAATGTTTGTCCAAGGTCATCTCATCAAGGTCAAGGTCATGGAGTATTGACATCATCAAGCAATTGAAATAATAAGCATGTAAAATCATGTGTGTGTGTGTGTATTAGTGGGTTGACATTCACATCAGTGATGACATCACCTCCCATTTAGTATGCTATCAACAAATTCATGTAGTATTTTTATAACCTTGACTTTGTTGGGAATTATGGAGATATGTTTTGTTTAGAAGAGAGATGCAAACATCAAACAGTTTTTGATTTATGACTTTTTTTATCATTATTATTTATTATTTTATGTTTGCAACATCTGTATTGGTATATTATTGATTTTACATTGAGATCAGATACTGTTAGTGATCTGGTTGTTTACAGTATGTGTATTGTGAGCTTTTGAATGAATTTTGCTTTATAAGAATATAAAAACAAGTCAGCTAACAAAGGAGCACAGTTCGTGCCCATGGGAATCCCGATTGACTGTTGGAGAACCTGATGACCAAAAACTACTAAGATACAGTTACTGTCAGTGATGAACTCCAGCATTGCTTTAATATCAACTTCAGAGTACTTGTGTGCAGAATCAGAGTGGAGTATATCAGAGTAATTTTTACAATGACTGCATGATCAGTAAATTTTTCCACTTTTGTTAAAGAAGCAACCGTCTATAATGCCAAAAAGTCTCTAGTCTTTGATTTACCATGAAGAAAGGTCAAGTAAAGAGTTGAGAAGTCATACGTTTTGATATTGTTAATATGATATGAGAAAGGTTCTGGGATTTCAAATTTACTAAAAGTTCTTTAGATTTTCGCAGAATCTACATTTGATTTACACCACTTCTGGCATATGTTGTTGCACAATATTAAGTCTGAAGTTGCTCCTTCACAACTGTCAATATTTTCATGAGGAGTAAAGACAGGGGAACATTGGTGGAACATTTACTAAATCCAGCAATGTATTTTTGTTTGTAGGGTTGTTGTGAAGTTTTGGAATCCAGTACATGTACGGTAAATGATCTGGTATTTACAGCCTATGTGTATTGTGAATAGGTTAGTGATCTACCAGTATGTGTATTGTGATGAGGTTTAAGTAATAGAACTAGGTTCTTCAGTATGGATGCACTTGGTGCTCAAGACTGCATATCCTGAATCAGCTAAACAAATAAATTATGAATTGTTCTAAAGTCATTATCACATTAGACATTTTATTTTGAAAATAAGCAAATCAGCAAAAGTGCTTTTGAAAATATTAATGTGGGTGTGTTTTGGTTTTATTTTTAGAATTGGTTTTGTGTGTGGGGGGGGGGGGGGGTTTTGGGGGGGGGGGGGGGGGGGTGGGGGGGGGGGGGGTGGTTTTTTTTTGTTGTTGTTTGGGGTTTTTTTTGTTGGTTTTTTTTTTGTAGTTTTTTTTTGGTTTGTTGTTTTAGCTCACCTGAGCGGAAGGCTCAAAGTGAGCTAATTCTGAATCGCCTTTTGTCCGTCGTCTGTCTGTCTGTTCTGTCGTCGTTGTCTGTCTGTTAACTTTTCACATGTTCGACTTCTTCTCAAGAACCGCTGGGCCAAATTCAACAAAGTTGGTACAAATTATCCTTGGTTACAAGGGGATATCAGTTTGTTAAAAGGAAAGGACCAGGTCCCCCCATCAAAGGGGAGATAAATTACGAAAATGCAAAAATGGGTGGTGCATTTAAAAATCTTCTCTGCAAGAACCACTTGGCCAGAAAAAGCTGAAATTTATATGAAAGCTTCCCTGATATAGAGGAGATTTAAATATGTCAACATCGATGACCCCCGGGGGTAGATTGGGCCACAGATAGGGAATCATAAAGTTTGACATGGGTATTATATTATGGAAAAATCTTTTTAAAAATATCTTCTTTCTCAAAGAACCATGGGCCAGGAAACTGAAATTTATATGAAAGCTTTCTGATATAGAGGAGATTCAAATTTGGTTTCAAATCATGACCCCGGGGGTACAGTGGGGCCACAATAAGGGGGATCAAGTTTTACATATGAATTATATAGGAAAAATCTTTCTTCTGAAGAACCACTGGGCCAGGAAAGCTGGAAATTATATGGAAGCTTCCTATATAGAGGAGATTTAAGTTTGGTTCAAATCATTGAACCCCCGGGGGTACGATGGGGCCCCCAATAGGGTGATCAAAATTTTAACATTATGATTATATAGGGAAATCTTTAAAAATCTCTCTTTTCTAAGAACCCTGGCCAGGAAGCTGGAAAAATTTATAATGGAAGCTTACTGATATAGAGGAGATGTTAAGTTTGTTCAACTCAATGACCCCGCGGGGTACGATGGGGCCCACAATAGGGACAAAGTTTTACATATGATTATATAAGAAATCTTTAAAAATTTCTCAACAAGAACCATCTGGGCCAGGAAAGTCTGTACATTTATATGGAAGCTTTCCCTGGATTAGGGAGATTGAAGTTTGTTCAAACTCTGATCCCCGAGGTACGATGGGGCCCCAATTAGGGGATCAAAAATTTTACAATAGATTATAAAGGGAAAATATTTAAAAATCTCTTTCTCAAGAATATGGGCCAATAAAAGTCTGAAATTTATATAACAGCTTCCTGATGATATGGAGGAGATTCAAGTTTGTTCAAATCTGACCCACGGGGGTACGATGGGCCCCCAATAGGGGATCCAAAGTTTTACATATGATGTATATAGGTGAATCCTTTAAACAATCTTTCTTTTCAAGAACCACTGGACCAAGGAAAGCTGAAATTTATATGTAAAGCTTCCTGATATAATGGAGATTCAAGTCAAACATTTACCTTAACGCTTCCTGATATAGAGTGAATCAAATTTGATCATGATCATACCTCCCGGGATATAGGGCAGAGGCCACAACAGGGGATCAAAGTTTTGCAATAAAGAGTTCTTCTCCAGAAACCATTGGATCAGTTTTAAGGAACACTTGAAAATTCCTTTTCTCTAAATCACCACGTCTAGCCAGGGCCAAGGTCACTCAGTGAGCGATGTGGCCCATGGGCCCTCTTTGTTTTTTTTTTTTGTTTTTTTTTTTGGTTGTAATTTGGGGTTTTTTTGGGTTTTTTTGTTGGTTTTTTTGGGTTTTTTTTCTTTTGTTTTTTTATTTGGTGTTTTTTTTTGGGTGTTTTTTTTTTTTTTTTTTTTTTTTTTTTTTTGGTTTTTGTTTTTTTTTGTTTTTTTTTTTTGTTTGGTGTTTTTTTTTTTTTTTGGTTTTTTTTTGTATATTTATTATTGCAAAGTAATTTTATTATTCAATGTAAGTTAATGTCTGTAAATCAGTTTGCCAGAGCCCAGCTGTTGTGCATTTAAATAGGCAAAAGTCTTGACACTTTCTGTTCTCCTTGTATATTAATCAAGGAACAATGAGGCAAACAAGGAAATTTTTTTTATTTACATACATAAGTATGTCTTATTTGTTTGACTTTTTTGGTTGTGGTACATATCAGTTAAAGTGGTATTGTGTACAGTTTATATGCCAATAAGAAAATCATGATCATATTTAAGTTGGTATTTATAATACATATTGAGTGCCTTTCTGTGTTTTATTCAATTTGAAGAGTGTCTTGTATTGGGGCACAGAGTTTTAACAAATAGATAATTTCCTGTTATCAAGAATGAAGTGATTAAATAGTCAATGCCATCATCTCGTTATTGACTGAGAATAATGACCTTTAAGTCACCATAAGGAATCAATAAACACACAAAACCATAGTTTTAGTACCCCTTAAAAAATGCCTTTAATCTTCCAAACTTTACACCATTTTAAGATTTATGGCGTCAACAAAGTCCTCGAATTCCCCCCCTCAAGTCACTCTCCACTGGAAACCGAAGGGGAGAAAAGGGAAACGCAATATAAATAACAAGCCTATATTTTACCAGGAATGGTGGGAGTATTTGGGTTTGCAGGTGTTTTGTGTTAATCTTTTAGTTTCTTAATGAAAAACTTGAAATTTGTCACAGGCATTGTGTGTGAGCTCAGTTGTTGGGTTGGCTGTAGGTTTCTAAGTTAGGCTAATGGCCAATGCTATGGGGGTCCCCGTCGAGCAGTAAGAATGGAAACCAGGATCACATTCAAGATGATTATTTGTGCAATAGTTCTAATTTATCACAATTTCAGCTCTTCAGAAAATCAAATCACTAGCTACTAGGAAAGGTGACTAATTCAAAATGCCTTTGAATTCTCATTCTGACAAACACGATTCTAAAGGCAAATTTAAGCTTCTAAAGGGAAAAAAAGGTTTGGAATGGTTTGTAAAAATAAAGATTGGGAGTGGAAATCGGCAAAAATAGACCATGCGCTCATTCAGATATCAAAGCAACGATTTTTAGAATACAAAAAACAAACATCCAATATTAGCAGTGCAACTGTTGAACTACTCAAATTTTGTCTAATTTTAATTCTGTACAGTTTACTCGCAGCCCGTGAGAACAGAATGGCTTTCAGGGGGTCTAAATAAAGTCCTTCGTTAAGACACAGAAGTGAAGTTTACTATTCTTGGCAAACCTTTTTTTCGTTTGATTTTGAATTCTTGATGATCTTGAGAGTGAGTGCTAATTTATACCGTTGACAGACATAAATGTAATTTAAAAGTGCACCGGATAATGTGAAGTTTTAAAAACACCCATAAACTAAGTTTTAACTGTGTAATCAAATAATGAAATCGGGAAAAGGAACCCCATTGATGAGAGTTACACAATGTTTATATATCCTTTATCTAATATATCACCAACATATCGCCAACATAGGCTAATATCTTATGATTTTCTTCATTTCAACATCTATCAGATTTGATTACGATACCCTTGGAAATTTCTGTGGTGTTGCTTGCATGAATTCATAAATAAAACCATTACATGTGGTTTTGTTTCCGCGTTATGCCCAAATCGTATGGTAAGAGATCCGTAGAAAGAAATATATATACATACTAAAACTTCGTTCTTGAGTATACTATTACTACCACATGTGAAGTATTAAAAACATCTCCTATTTTTAAAACAGATAGAGGTTTGAGATGTAATTTGTTTTATAAGGAAGTGGATTTCAGTTTATCTATTCACAAATCTTTGTATGATAAAATAGCTGTATGACATTCTTGAATTTTGTATTTATAATTCCAGGTGTTATCGATTTTAGAATATTGATTTTATTTTTATTTTTTTCTTGATTTTTTTTTTTTTTTTTCATTATTTTGGTTGCATATGCAATTAATGATTCTTTATTAAAAACTGTCGAACATTAAGTGGCAAGGAATGATATACACAGCCTTTGTAATTTTTATCTTTTATGGTCAAAACAGTTGTCACAATATCTGGACAGATGCTAACTCAGCATGGATTGAAAGGATCTATCAATACATGTGTATGCAGGCTCCCTTGAAAATATAGGATTGAAATTCCAATTTCAAAGTTGATTTTCGATCCACATAATTTCACCACATAAAAGAATTATGACTTTAAACAATTGTACAAACAAGTTGATATCAACTCATCCTATAAAACTATTCTCAGGAGAAATGGAGAATCTGTGTCTGATGACTTTTTTAAAAAATCATTAATTATAACACCTGGCTTAAAGAGATTAGGGCAGTTGCTAATATTGGTTCAATTCCCAGAAGAGGATTAGATAATCTGCACATTCATTTGTCCACGCAGAATTCAACGTTTGTTTCTATGTAAATATTCTGTCGTCCAGATCCATATTTTTAATTATTTTATATTTAACTTTGATAAAATTTTATTGCAAGCGCTTACATTTAAAAATCCTCAGGCGTTACATTTTCGAACTGTTTTGAATGTAAAATCTTGCAAGTGCTTTCATTTTTGAATGAAATGAAAGTGCTTACATTAAAATGTGTGTTGTTGTTTTCCTCTTTTGATGTAAATATGATAAAACAGATTGTCCATATAATATAAAACAGTCATATTCATAATGATGGAAGCACTACTAGCAATTGTAATTCACTTTTTATATACACCCTCTGGTATGGCGTTGTCCATCTGTCTGCCCATCCAGACCTTGTAGCGAGGATACAGATCGAACTATAAAGCTCCAGGATCTTACAACTCGGCACATTTGATCACCATGATGAGAGGAAGATGCCTATTGCTTTTAAGGTCAAAGGTCAAGGTTGTATCAGTTAATAGGTATGTAGAATACAGACTGAGCTATCGGGGCATCGGTACACATGCATACTTCTCATGCCAAGTAGAGGACATCTTTTGGTCAAAGGTCACTTAGTACAAAACCTTGTAGGTGGGATACAGACGGAATTATTAGCTCCAGGATCATATAACTTGATATGTTTGGTAAACATGATGAAAGGTTTTTAAGGTCAAAGGTCAAGGTCATAGTATCAGTTGATAGGAAAACCTTGAAAGCAGATGATACAGACCGAACGAGTGGGTCTTGGGCTGTCCAACTCAATATGCATACTCTCCATGACAAGTGAAGGACACGTTTTGTTATTGAAGGTCATAAATCAAGGTCATAGTATCACTTTAAAAGAGGAAAACAATGTAGGCAGGATCTAACGAAGCGTTGGGGCTAAAAACATCAAACTAATAATGGTACACACACAGCTTATGCCAAGTGGAGGATGTCTTATAATAGTTTCTAACTGATAACTTTTGACCTACCCCTGTTATACTTAATAAAAAGGTCAATGCTATTGCTATTATGATAGCTAAGGTCAAGGTCATATATTAAAACCAAGTGTATTGAGCTGATTTAGTTTTTGATGTATCTTCCTGATATGGATAAAATGTAACAGTATCAGGGGTTCCTTATAAGCTATTAATCTGCTAATATTTTAGAGAAAAACTGACAGTTTGATTGTGTATGTTTTTAAAATGATGAAGTTTTAAAAATTACTAATGTACTGTAAGAGTCCATTCCTGAAATTCACTATATAAACTGATACTTTGTGAGGGAAACACAGATGACTGATAAATGCAAAGATATTTATAACATTTGGTTGTTTAAAAACTTGAAACATCAGATAATGATTAATGAAACAGGAAAGCATGATGGAATCATGAAGAGCAAGTACTTCAAGTGGTGGAATATGTACAGGATTCAAACTAATTGAATGTTGCGTATTATCAGAACAGAAAATCAACATACTTTTACTTTGATAGCTGAGTTGAATCATCATAAAATGAAAAAATGTGGAGACTTTGTGTACGAATCAGGTAGTGCTTCACAGATTGAATTTATTCGCTGAATGCATTTTGAAGTACAGCTTATTACAAACAACCATGTGATACTTGTTTTTACAGTGAGAGAGAGAAAAGATTACTTTACATGCATTTTGGAGCATAATTATAACCATCCATCTGATGTTTAATTTTATTTTACAGTGAGAGAGAAAAAAAATCAACTCCATGTTAAAGAGGATTTTTTTTTTAATAGAGTATGAAACTGTATCCTTGCATGGTCAAAAACTTCAAAGACAGGTGAATCTACATGAGTACTTAAAGAAAGAATTTCCTAGGAACAAACTTTTAACATTCCCACCAATTGAGATGAATAAACTGGACAAGGCTGATAACCATTTCTTTCCACACATTCAGCAGTGACACCTGCTGTTTTATTGGCTGCCAGGCTGATTTCCCCTCCAATCAAATCCCACAACTCATACTCACTCAATTAAATTTCTCTGTGAGAATTCTCCAAAGTAGTAACACTTCTTTGTAAATGAGTGACATTTATCATTTATTCTGCTACAGGTTATACAGAATCTCAGATAACGGTTTCTTGGTTTCCCCCAGGTGGCTTGGACGTTGATGATGGAGCCAGCCTGAGGCAGGGGCCCTGAATGACCATTAGGGAGCATAATTAAGGAGTTTGAAATATACTTTAATTGCCTTGCCAAGGTCCTATGACCATCCAATAGGTGATTTAGGATTGACTCTGCCTTATATAAGAGGGGGGGATGTTTTACGCACATCTGGATGATCTGCTATTTGTAACAGGGTCATAATTAATTGTTTGATAATTGATTAGCACTGTAACCTTCCTGGTGAACTGTTAAACTTGATTCTCATAGGTCGGTGTGTCACAAGGTTTATTGCTTAGGAAATGTGCCAAAGAAAAAGTAGACAAGAGAGAAATGATATAGAACAGCATCAGGCTGTAATTTGTTTGTCGTTAAACAGACCAGTAATACCTCTATTGATCTTAGAATAACATTTAAGTAAATGGGTTTCTCTAATAACATTCCCATTATTATATCCCAGAGATTTTTAAGCATCTTTAATGATCGGGTATTCTAAACCATGTGTATCGTTTCAGCTACTGGTAGTTTCATTTTCCACTCCAATAAGTCGTAATTGATATTATGTACAGGTAACCATCCTTAAGTTTCAGAAAATCTTTTTAACAAAGTGTATGAACTTTTAAAAAGAAAATTCCAGAATGCTTTTGTAAGACTTTAAACATGGTGACCCGTTCCAGGCTTCTCATCACTGGCTTTAGGGTGCTGCGTAATAGTCACTTTGACACAGGGCTTATAATGACGCACCTGTATTTAAATTTTTAAATTGTTATGAAAAAAAATTGCAGGTATCAGGTGGATTCTATTTTTATCAATGGTTGTGAAGTGTTGGTAAAATGAAAGATCAAGGTTGTCAACTAAAGGAAGTAAACAGCCAAACTCGGGTGGAAATTTACATTAGTCACATAATCGTCCGTTTTTTTCAATCTGAAATTACCTTCAGATTGAAGATTTCTATTACACATTGTTGATTTTTTTTGTTTTGTGGAAATGATCCTTTTGAAAGGAAACTAATGATTTGTTAAAGTCGGTTGAGAGCGTTATTCCCTAAATAAATTAAATAAATTCAGTTTAAGGTACATTACGTAATAATCTTTCGATTGATCTGAATCTTAAATAAACTCTCCGACATTGAGAATCAGAATGAAAAGCCAATTTGTTAGGAATTACATAATATTTTTTCTCTTTGCATGTCATAAAAAACCTTTTTGTTTATTGTCAACATATCTGAATTTTTTTTCACCGTAACTGAATGAAATTTTCCGTGCTTCATATTGAAAAAGTTTGGCACCAGTTTAAGTATGAATGAACAGTTTCTCTGTTTTGTGCCCCATGTAAACAGGCGTCTATTGAATCAAGTTATTTCACAGGAAATATCTGTTTGATTCTGAAGCATTAGTTTTAATGGACCGATGTCCTATCCAAATTACCATAACCCGTGTGTTTGCTGGATGGAAGTCAAAATCATTAAAAAACCATTGACAAGAATTAGATGGTCTCTTGCCTTGCCCATTTCACACCAGGGCTGTACTGGTTACAGCATTTAGTGTCCCAAGTTTTGTATACTGTGTACTGGTTGTCAATAATGAAGTCTGCTTTATCCAAGTATACAATGTTCATCGTAGCAGGTATGCAATGGAAGGGAAGAAAGGAAAGCAAACAGTGTGTCAATGTACTCAATTCCAAATGGTGGCTCTATAGTAATAACAGGTTTAAAGTATTGGGGAAAATTGTGATTCATTTGAGCAAATTGAGCTTATTTAATCCCACTGGAAATAGATATACTGTATTAAAAATCGTTATAACCCAAATATATGCCACAATGCTATTCATTTTTAAATGTTGTTTGAGGATTGTCAAACAATTTGGTGAACTTCATACTGACTGCAACTTCCCCATGGTAAATAAAATTCAACAATAGATAATCAATATAAAATAGGAGATCAAGTGTTTGATTCTCTTTCATATACATGTATTGATGTACACTAAAACAGATCACAGGATATGATCTGCTGAGGGGCTGACTAATAAGGGGTACTATAACGAACTCTCTCGTAAGATACAAGTTTTATGTGCATGGATGTGTAGTAAAAAAATAAAAATAAAAATAAAAAAAATGGTTCAGTGTAGAAAGGGTATAAATTAAATGTCCTTGTCCCCTTTGCCCCTTTGGTTGTTAACTAGCTATTTTGAAGATTTAAAAGACAAGCCATATTTCTGACCTTGACATAAAGGCCATAAAAAGTCTATATGTCGGTTGAATTTATGGCGATTGAAGTACCCTTTTTACAGAAAGCCTGCCATGAGAAAGTTTTTCCACTAATCGGCTTTCTGCACTGAAGAGGATCGATGGGGATCGAGGGCCCTTCAGAGAGAGAGAGAATTATTGCATCATTGTAGGGGTATGGGGTATATCCTTTATCTGACATTATTACTTTTATTGTCCATCTTCTGGGTTTAGGTGTCAAGTAGCTGTATTTGAACCATTGGAAGATGAAAAAGGAGCTTGGATTTTACAAAAATAGATTTTGTGGAGTATTAACACGTCAGAACATAACTATAGGCTTTTGTTTTCTGATAGGATTAAGTGAGCTGACTCAGGTTCTTGTCCACCGCTTCCTTACTTAGAAAAAAGCGGGGAAAAAATTATATTTACTACTTCAGTATGATGTTTATGTGCTTTTATTTTAAAGTTCTGAGTAATATAGTTCCTGAGTACTATATTTTCACAAAATGAAACATGCCGTATTTGATGTTCACATATTTTGACTTCCTTCGATCCTCACTGGCCAGAGGACCACATTGTGTGCGATATCTTATTTAGTTGTTCCCAGGGACAAGACAATTGTATCTGATGATGAGTAATGATAGATGACCAGTTGGTGTCATCCAATTATTATGGTCATTTTCTCCTGCACGGACCTACTGATTAAAGAGCGATAGCATCAAATTAGAAAAGTACAAAGTTGCTCTCTTTCATTTGGAGTATTATGGAAGGGCTAATGATATTGTTTTGTGGCGAGTTGATAATACAACAGCAGGTGGTTTGTGTTATCTCAGTTTTTGGTCCCGTACTCTATTTTCAGGTGGGGGATTTTCCGAGGAACAAATTTGATGTTCGTCAGGAAAGAGTTGGGAACAGTTTGCCCAGATGTGGAGACTTGATAAAAGTACTTGAAAATTTTTACATATTAGTAATCACATACACATCTGCAATTAGAAATGTCATTCTTCTGATTTTAGCATCTTAACGAGATATAGAATTGGAAATGTTGGCAAAGGATAGTGAAGTGGACGAATGTTATCTCTTCCGCAGGGGGACTGTTTCACCTTCCTGTATGAAATGACATTGTTAAGTTTCTTTGTTCTAGACATCTCCACTACATATCTCACTTGGTTATTTTGACTAAGAGGGAAAATATGTTTGTTCTGTCGCCCTCTACTGCAATATTCTGGTGACTTTTGGCTTTCAGCCTTGACAGGACCCACTATTCAAACACACTCTGGTCACAAAAGGAAAAAGAGAAAAATCACTGCCCACTTCTTCACAGCTTAATGGATGAAGGAGCCATAGGTGAATTTTATGTAAAGACATGTAAAATGTGCAAATGTGCTGCAGGTGGCCCTAGCCCATTACCTTTACAAATCCAACCAAGCATCTCCACCCCGGGACGGTCTCCTTCCATGTTATATTATCTTCTGGAGCTTCCATTGTCCTGCTCTCTGAAGGAAACAACACATTTCTCAGTGTGTTTATTGATGAGTGTCTCATTCTCCCACACCAGGAAGAGCCTGGGAAAGTTCAAGGTTGACATATGGGGGGGATCAGATAATGAAGGGTCAAGATTCAATGGGGGGGAGAAAGAAAAAAAACCAACATTGTTTGGACCTCTATTGATTTCTGACAGCTTGCCTGCAACATGGTGTTTTGGTTAAATTAACAGGTATTAAAACATCTGTAATGATTTCGTTCCATTTTCGTGGCAGTTCTTAATTTAAGGGCCTAATTATGGATTGGAGACCCTCACATTTTTCACATCCATAGCTCAAGGACACGGACTCCATGTTTGGGTATTATTTCACTCTGGTATCTACACATCTACGGCTAATTCAATTTTAATGCACCTTTGCATGAAGACATTGGTGGAACATGCCAATATTGTTTAGATAATTAATTTTCTGAGGTATTGCTGACATAGAGGGATAATTTCTGTCAGGGACTGTACGTGTGGGGTGTCGATTTTGTTTGAGATTTACTGTTAACAAGGTGGTCAGAATGTGGGATTTTAATTCAATACCAAATAACATACATCTCCCAACTGTTATAAATGATTACATAATGACTTAATAAGTGTTTATTCTTGGTCTTATCTGATAAGAGGGTTTTGATTTTCTGTCCTATGTGATGAGATTTTCTGCAAGTTTTCTTTGTTCATTCATGCGCAGTTGTATTAAATGTTGGGAGATAGAAAACAAGATATAGGAACTGCATTTTAAAATTGTACAGAAAGTGGTAATGGAGGTGCTATCTATTTTACATAACATTTTCACAACTTCAGATGCTGTCAGATGATAAATATTCACGTGAAGCACTGATGCATTCCAAATAGCTTATTGATTGAAAACCTGTTCCAAATAAGTATGGTAATCGGAAAATCAGGATGCTATTATATACATTTTTTTACATTTGTTTTTTGTTCAGAGTTCATGCAGGTGGCATGTCACCGATTTCGATAAACACATGAAATCTGACATGGTCGTCAGCGGGTTACAGGTGTGTCAAAAGGGGAAGAACGTAGGTCTCAAATCGTAATTATGAAGATTAGTATCTGACATTACAAGGAGTAAAACATTAGTACCAGATAAACAAGAAAATTACTGCTCAAAAACAAATTAACATCTTTTCTTTCTGGGTTAGAAAGATTAACATCTAAACCCAATAAGCTTTAACTTTTTTTATGGTAATCCTCATGAAATGATTGGTAAACTAATTTACTGATCACTTTGTTCTGACCATGTGACATGTTGTTCGTTAATGAGTAAGCCCCCGTGTCATTTTCGTGGTAGAAGGGTGTTGATTGGTCGAGGGATTGTAGACTATTGTTTTGAACTCGGACTGAAAATCCACTTCCACTGTGTCCGACAAACCGTCATCATCCGCCATCATCGTATCCGATAGCGCACTCTGATGACCCGGCCCAACTGACAACAAATAATTACAAAATGTCAATCTCTCAATTACCTACTATCAATATTTAGAAAATGCTGATGTAAAAAGAGCAGCAGTATTCACCTATTCATATTTTGCGTACAATAAACGCCCAGCCTCGGTAAACTGCACTAGCTGGTCTTGGACGTGATGATAGGCTTTTTCTATTGATTACCAATGTCCATTTTTTAAAGTCCTTCATTTTCAAAGGCTGATGAAAGATGAGGAGTTTTTATCTGATGGTAAATTCTGGTGTTTACGATAAACCCTTGTAATTTAAAAGGAAACAGTATTGTTACATTCATGTGTGTCAATAGAGAACGCTATAGACTTCAAAACAAATGCTTCAGTATCATGATTAGAATACTGGGTGCACCTCTTTATCATAGGGAGTTGCTGATACCTATTTTAGGTGTAATCTTTCCAAAATGGTTTTTATTTAAATTCCAGTTCATTGAAATGTGGAGGATTGGGATGAGCTTGTGATCTGTGACGCGTGACAAAGTGCTTTGTAATGAGGCCTTATGTAGCAAGTGCAATGCAAGGATCACTTCACATAGCGCACATGACTAAGAAGAAAATGCATTAAGAGGGGACATTAGATATAATTTTCATTATGAGTAAACTACTTGTCATAGGTTTTGCTATCAGATGTTGCAATTATATGATGAAATTAGATTCACTTCATAAATCCAATGACGGAAAAATTTATATGCTTAATGGTAATGTTGAAATGGTTAGTTTTACATATATATACATTGTGTGTATATATAAACTTGGTGCAAATAGGGAAATTAGAAGGACTGAAAAGTAAATATATCTTAGCTGCCGTGGTGTCGATATAATAGTAGTATTTATTAACCAAATCAGGGCCCAAATGGGCATAAACATGTAATATAAATCATTATTACAAATACAGACAATACATGTAATGTCAAGTTTATACATAATGACTAAAAAAAAATTTCAAATTATTATCCCCTATGAATGCAATATATAATACAATACAATACAGTACAATACTTTTATTTTGCATAAGAATGGGCCCACATGGGGCATGAATCAAGAGCATATAACAAATACATGACATAAAGTAACAATACAACTGATTTCGACAAATGTATGCAATATAAGACCATTTTTGTTACATCTGAGTTGCAAATATCTTTTTCACAAATGTGTGTGTTATTTTTGTAAATGCTAATCTGGTCCAAAATGAGATAACAGAAAATCAACATGAGTTTTAAGGTTTGGAATCCAGAAGTATATCTCCTTGTGTCTTTTGCAGAAGAGACAGACCTAGATGTGTCTCACCTGCAAAAGGCACCATAATATGTCTGATAATATAATATGTCTGATAATATAATATGTCTGATACATCAACAAGGGGCAGTAGGAGTCCATGCTAAAGGATAAATTCTGCCTCATGTTGAATAAACAGATACATAATGTTAGAGATATATAATAAAGTTTGTAGTATGTTGAAACTGTATAAGAGTTATGCCCCTTTCTCTACTCTTTTGGACCCATTCTCAGTTAAGGAAGTATTGTTTGAAGTACTTTTTCCTGCCTGTGAGAAATCACACCAGTATGTCTGATTGCTACTATTTTTGGAATCCCTATTTTTGATGACCGTTAAAAATCACAAGGTCTGATTGTTTTAGATATGAAGCATCATTGAGAATAACTGTATATGTTTAATATACTGGATAAGTCCTGTATTAGGCTAGCTTTCTGCCACTTATAAACCACCATGTCGATGACATTTTGATGGGTGAAGTGTACTACATTTATATGTTTTTGACTTATTTTGGTTGTATATTGTGTTTAAATTCAACTGTTCTGTCCAACAAACCTATTTTGTGTTCTTATTAAGGATCTTGTCCGTCTTTTGAAATCTCAGACAGTTGTAAAGTTGCAGCAGCTGAATATGGGTAAATTAATGAAATAACTATGTGTCTTTTCATCCCGAACATGTCCATTTGACAACATGTCCATTTGACAAATCTTTTCCAACTTCACAGCATAGCAAAAAGTGAATCAAATCCATATGATTTGTACCAATTTCATTTTTTTTCATAACCCTATTATGATCATTAAATGTGTTTTGCTGTTGAACATAAATAAAGGACTCACGAAAAATGATGTATGTACCAGATGACATGAAACTGACAATTGTCCCGTGTAGGATGTCACAACACACAGACATAGACACAGATACAGCGTCGTCGTCATCGTAATCGACCGAGTTTTAGTCACCGTTTCAGCAGCCACTCAATGCTGGTCAAGGCAGCTTCCCTTCCTCTGGTGACAATAGCTGTTTTATTTAGTACTTAGAACCAGCTCCAGTTAGTCTAGAGTCGCAGGAAAACACCATACAACACAAGTACTCAGACTGTCAGCTCGCTTCTCAGCTAGGCCACCGACCATTCAAAAAATACCCACTTCTTACTGCGTAATTGGTCATTTTCAATGACATTTTAGGGTTTAAGTGTATAGATAACTGCACTATGGGTTTTGCTACTTGTATGAATTAAGTCGTACGGCGTCCTTGAGTGTGAGAGCAAGCTGTAATTGTTTTATTAAATGACGTCAATAGGTATTTTCTCATGACTTTTCTTACATTGAATGATTGGTTTTGTATGGGATCTATATGCTTAGGAATGGTATAATTGGATGATTTTGGAGTTTTTTTGTCTGTCGAACATTCCAGACCATTTAAAGTGAAGGAAGTCGTATGTCACTGTTGTTTTATTTTTTGTCCATATTTAGAATTTGTACTAATTAATGCACAAATACTTCTCTCAAGGCTTTATATGAATGTGCGTGTAGATGAAGGATCTGTGATTTCATTGATGGACTACCCAAAGGCATTTTGTTCGAGCACTTTCCTTCACAAGAATCAAGTACATAATGTCAAGCATGTTTATAGAGTATAATTATTGGTGAAACCCTTAAATATACCTTATTGTAAATGAAGATTTCAGTTAAACTTTCGAATTCTGTAAGTGAAAAAGTACACATGGATAAAATGGGATGGACTTGTCTTCTCACATCAGTTTTGTATAGTACAGCACATGTGTGGTTGTCCCCAGGGGTGGGGGGGGGCGGGGGCTGTAAATGATTTACAAAGATGAGTGAAATTCAATCGGGGATATTTTCCTGTCCAGTGTCAGGTGACCCAGTTTCAACAACTTCTATTTCAAATGCTTTAAATCTTCTGTTGCACATTTTATTATCATTACCTTCACCTTCCTACTATAATATGTCTATTACAAAACAGAAATGAGTCAGAAATGTAACTATTGCGTAAAACTATGTATGTATTATATTCACATGAAAAACAAAAAAAATAACAGGAGGTTATATGATGAAAACAAGTCATTGGGTATTTGGTTGACTGGTTTTTTAGCGTACAAAAATATCCAAGGTCATAAAAAAAAAAATTGTACTGGTACTCTCAGACAGAGCACAGTCTGACTGTGTCCGTATTATAAAAGATGTTGAAAAATCATATCGCCATGAGGAAGTTTTGGGGCGTGTTAAAAATATATGAACTTGAATGAATTAAGGAAATAATTTTATTATTTTTTTAAATTTGTATATTCAATGTATTAATATATATATGCAGGTCACAAAATTTATTGACGAATCTATATTAAAAATTTATGGGTGTAAGACTTTAATTTTTCTGGAAATGGGCAGTTATATAGATTTGAAAGCCGTTAATTAGATAAGTTAATTATACTTGTGGAAGGAACTTCAGACAGATTCTCCTACACAGTATCAGGTCTGGGACGGACCATTAATCATTTCTTAATTTACTTCCCTAAATATACTAAAATAATTGCTCGTGTACTAGTAGTTAATAATCATTTCACTTGAAAGGCATAATTACTGGCGTTTTGTGAACGCTATTTCTGTGTATAGACATAACAGTATTTTGAAAGTATAATTGATAGTGATTGTGATATATTTCATTGTAAAGTCGCATTTTGACACTAAGTGTTGTATAGTACGTAAGAACTTTTTGTGGTAATTGATAATTAAGACGACAGATACAGATTTTAAATAATGCATTTTGAATTCATGAGCTACGTCAAAGCACTTTTGGGGATTGAATAAATTTACTGTCATATAAATGTAAATTTGCAGATCTTGGAATTGTCATTCTTGTAACAAATTTAGATGAAATTTGATCTGGGAGAAAAGTTCATGTTGAAAGGTCCCTCAATTTTAAAGACCATGCCATTCAAATCTATTTACTGTAGGTTTAAATTTGGAAATTACAAAGCTCTGCTGAATGTCAATTAGTATTCTTCAATGAGCCAAGAGGCACGCAATTAATCACTGGATCCACTGAGACCAGAAAATGCAGCAATTTTGGGAAAAGGTCTTCAAAATAAACAATTGGCCACAAGAGTGGTATTCAACTAAGCAGTACAGAATACCTCGAGATCTATGTCATTTACCATTTCTTCGAAAATGTTTTAATAGTCGTCGTAGGTCAGTGGTTAAAGCGTTTGCTTCGCAACTGAGAGGTTGTGAGTTTGAGCACTACTTATGACACGGCTGCGTCAAACCTAAGACGTGAAAATAGGTAGTCATTGCTTCTTTGCCCAACTCTGCATTAAGAAACGAGAATTATTATTAAGGTCTTTCGGATATGACCGGATAAATGGAGGTCTTGTGTCACAGCAGGCATTAGCACATTAAGGAAACCTCATTGCTACAGCCCTGAGCGCTAAGCATAGGTCTAAATTTGTGGTACTTCACTTTCAACTGGTAACATCTCAATATGAGTGAAACATAAACAATAAATCAATAATAGAAAATGTTTCATATGTACTGAGATGTGTAATTTAAAAGAGACAAATTTAAAGGACCAATATGGATCAAGGCCATTCTAATGAAATGACCTTGATCAAGTACCACATAGCATGTGAAGTCTAATTGCTATGTACCTTTAGTACATTAACTTACCCAAATGGATTTGCAATCATGTGGAGCTTGTCATCTTGTGGCAAAATCAGAGTAAACTCAATGAGCATACAAATAATCCTCTCAACAAGGAAAATCAGTATCTGCATGTTCACACAGAGACAAATATATCTATATGTTCTATAAAGAGTCTTACTCATTGATGATTTTTAATTCATTTGATAAAATCTTCCTACTTAGATCAGCCTTTCTGTTTGCCAAGCATACCCTTAAGATTGCATTAGACTCAAATTCCAAGGTCTTCTGTGTATATGTTGAGCTGATGGTTTGTGTTCTCTGTTCAAACTTTTGTCAAACAACATGGTTCTTCTGGAGATTAAGTGGACATATGAAATGCTTTTCTACTCATTTGTAGTCATTTGGAGTTACCTGTAGGATTAAAAACTAAATGGTTATGTTGGTCACAAACTGTGTCTAAACTCTTAGTGTCATCTTGCTAGGCTGGAAGTAAGAGTACAAAAGGCCATGTCATTGAGAAACAAAGCGAAATATGAATGAGAAACCTCCAAACTTTAGGCTTGTCTTGTTCGCCAGGCTGTTTGTGGTTACATCAGAAGGTGGCTGAGTACAGACTAAAAAAAGCCTTGTTTCATGCAGTGTCAGTGGCTGTAGTTCTGTATAACATCCTTTAATCCTAGACTTTTCCAAAGCAACAGCAGAAGGTGTGATGAGACACTGCAGATAGGGCATTGTCATCATTAAAAATCAATAAATCGGTTAATATCCTCAGACCTAACCCTACTGAATATATATACACATAGCTGATGAAAGCAAGGTCAAAGAAAACATAAAGGGGACCATGATTAAAGCTGGGCATCAGGTGTGTGAAGAACTGTTTCAATCACTTTTTTTTTTTTAAAGAACTAGTAAATGGCATTTCATTACCAGAATTAATTTGCAATAACCCTGACTTTGGTGACATACAGACTGGACACAGCTGGCTTTTGCATGTTTGACAACAATAACAACTGACCAGCTCAAAGAGGTGTGTAAGTTGACCTAGTGCAATGGCAGGTCAATCCACAGGTTGTCGTGATCATGAGCAGCATGGTCTGTTTTGTTTTTTAGGCTGATTTCGTTCTATGTTTGGCATAAATGGAATATAAGACAGTCACACTTGACCAACATGTCCACTTAAAAGGTCAGAAGGAAGAAAAGAATCGGCAAGGTGATTTACAATGGCGCTTTTTGTTAAAATCACTGTTTTTGTTGCTTCCAGTACAAAACTATTATTTTCTTTTTTTAAAACGACACAATGGAAACCCTGTAATGGACAGGCAATGAATATGTCAAGAGGAACTAGGTTCAACTTTATGAGGCGATGGACACTGGCAAACTCTCCATTTTTTAACTGACAGCAAAGTATGAAGTTAATGTGTTTGATAAAAGCGAGCTAATTGGTGGTCATCTGCCTGCTATTGCCATTACTATTGAATCTCTGCCTGGTTCACTGCCCCTGGTCAAGGAGACTGGAAGTGGTGAATTTCATATTAGAGTTGTTGAGAATCGTAATCAGAAAAGAGGCTGGCTTGAACGCGGTGACCTGCTCCTGAGTATACCTGTTGCACGAATGCAGCACATGGAATGTTCGGGATCAATAAAGGAAAAGATACCAGGGACTGTTGTGGACCTGGTTTTTTTGTTTTTTTTTTTGGGGGGGGGGGGGGGGGGGGGGGCGGGGGGCGGGGGGGGGGGGGGGTTGTATTAAGATCAGATGTTAATGAAAAAGTTTATCATGGTATAAAATTTTATTGTCTATTGTGAGTTAAAATGGGATTCTTTTGTGGTTCGCATGTCTCTTTGTAAGATGCCATAGACTGAAGGCTATTGAAGCTAATAGAAAGCTAGTTTACAATGTGTGAATGCAATAGATGTAAAGCAAATTGCTATTGAAATCATAATATGACATTATTCACTTTCAACCAATTTTTTTAATGGGGGGGGGGTGTGTGATTCCAGAGATGGTTGAGAATTACTCTAAGCAATGGACTCCACCGTGCAGTTTATTATAGGATTAAACATTCTTTTTGAAGCATTTATTGATGTGTAAACTCTGGACATTTTACTCACAAACTGAACATAAAAGTGCACATATTCTTTTTGAAGAATTTATCGATGTGTAAACTCTGGACATTTTATCTCACAAACTGAATAAAAGTGCGAAGCACTTTTATGTTAAGTTTGTGAGTAAAATGTCCAGAGTTTACACATTGATAAATTCTTCAAAAAAGAATGTTTAATACTTATAATTCCAATTTGTTCACTGTATGAACAATTTAAAAAATTTGAATAGTTCCGTGCGTTACGTTGTTTGTTTTCATGCGCGTATTGTGACGTCACGTTTTCGGATTTATTGATGTGTAAATTCTCGTTTTGATTTAATTTTATCCAATCAAAACCATCGTAATAAAGGACATTGGAATTATTTACATGTACATGCAATAATAGCTTTTAAAAGATCTATTATTGAACGATTATTTCCTGGTGTTCCTTTGCATGCTTTTGTCACACTCTACATCAGAACTGATGTAACATTTAAGTTGCACTGTCCAAGAGCTAGCTAGGTCACAAAGTATGTAAATTTATAATCTCTTAGTTTTTATCCAGGAAGCAAACAGCTTGCAGCTTGGGGAATAAAAAAAAAAAAAAAAAAAATTATAAATAGATCAAGAACATACTTTACAGAAATGACATTTATTTTTTATTTAGTTGAATGGATCGATTGAGTTGTAACTTAAAGAAAAAATGCATGAAGTGAAAAATACTATTTTTTACTGTAAAATAAAAATCCTTACATTCAGAGATGAAATGTTAACTTCAGAGTTCATGCAGTTGTATAAAAAATGCTTTTCACAACTTCATTTGTTTTTATGTTACTGAAGAGAAGTATGCTCATTCAATCTTTTTTTTTTACTTTTTATTAATGATCACAAGGCGCAATCTGTGCCACAGTATTGATTTACCCCGGGTCTTACCAGTAACATGCTATTAAGTGCATCTGCCAGGCAACATGTTTTTGCCATTTACTGTTCAGTTTAAGTTTTAACATAAAGTGATTGAGAAGTCATGACCCCCTGAATACTGGATACTTATTGACAATCCCATCAAGGTCCTGGGTCAAGCTTTGGTCATGACAAGGTAGCCTAACTGCTGCGACGGTGCTCGGGCACACAGGCCCCCTCAAAATCACAGTCCCTGCATCAGTGGTTTCATTGTCAAATAGAATTGTATAAAGCTGAGGAAATTGGGAATTGATTTGATTTTGGGATACCGCATACCAGCATGTATAGTTAATGTGTTTTTAAATCAAGAACGAGAGAGACCCACTACAATTTCAATACAAAACCGAGTGTACTGGCTGTAAGTGCCGTATTTAATATCCAAAGGGTTTTTTTTGTGTGTGGTTATTTTTTTTACAAAAAAAGAAAACATAATGGGTCGATCTCGATATTAGTGACATCATCAGAGCTGAAAGATTACCCCTATTTACCAATTCTGTGAGAAATCGAGATAATTGTGCTTTAAAGTACAGACTGTAGCATCATTATAGTTATATTATCTAAATTTGTCTAATAAACGAATAATGGTCATCAAATGCTTTATTGATTATTTCATTAGCATCCCTGCTTTTTGCGACGTTTTGGTGGGAATTTAGAGCGACTATATTAAGCTTTTGTTCCAGTTTGTGACAGACTATACAATGTCTAGTCCTGTCGAATAGCATGTTATTAAATGCAGAAAAGTATTTTGTCATAAATTACTGTCATCTTGTGAATAGTGCAGTGAGAAATCGTATAGATATTAAAGTGCACCTTCACACGCTCCCAAGTTTTGGGCTTATTTTCTGTAGATTAATTTATGAAGTCACAAGGAAGACGATTTTTGCAATATTTTATCGATGCACTTGATATATTCTAATGAATACATTGTTACTAATGTGGAATATTACCTCCCCGATTGAAAGTTTTAAGTTTCACCCATATCAAAGATCTGTATATAATATCTATTGAGATATTTATACCGCAGGCTTATATTAATACAGATAAGTTCTTTATCATCATATACATGATATGGGACCTTGGTTCCTATAAAATACCGCCGTGTTTAACTTTTTATATTAAGAATTGGGTAAAGGTAGTCGAGAACCACTACCTGGAATCATTAATAGAATAAAGCAGCGGAGATTATATCCCGTTGCTTCATCTAATGACAATATTTAATGTCACCCTTCAACATACATCAAAAATGTCATTATAATCTCATTTCAGAGAAGATAACAGCATTATGCTGCATACCATCACTAGAGAGCAGCATACAGCATAGTGAATCACTCCATAATAATGCTGCTTTTCTCTGGCTACATGGACCGGTGATGTATTCGAAGGTAATAGGGTGCTGGGGGCATATTTTGTTTTTTAGTTACTCCTGGTTCGCTGTTCAGATTTTCTCTCTGTAGATGGAGGTTCTGGTCCTCTTTCTGTCATTACATGTCCTTGTTCTGAAAGCTCCTTTCACTATCTATCTGTGATTGTGTGAGCCTTGATTCTGATCGCCTACAATGACCGCTTTCCGTTGGGTCTGGGGTAATTAACAGAAATTTTTTTTGACCTCTTACTGTTCCTTAGACACATGGCAGTTTGAGACTTGCCTATCTGCTGATTCTTCTGATCTTTGGGTGATTGCCATGTAAGTTGTGCTGAAGCTATTATATCCATCTGGCTCATATGCTGTTTTCGAAAAACTGTGATTTCAACTTATAGCCTTAGTGCTTTGCATTTATATCTCTGTACTTTTGTAATGGTAATTGGAGTGGAATCATACACTATGCTGAGGGCTTAGCTTGATAAAATTTCACATGGTTTATGTCTCTCTGTTTTGACGAAGACCGTATGGAGCTTTGATTTCCGTGGGTAATCACTTCTGCCATAATTTGGTTGGACCTCCTCGCTATATTCAATTTATCTGTATGGAGTAGATTCCACTTGATTGACTCGTTCGATGTCACTATTCTTTAATCGATAGTTTGCACTCTGAGTACAATTGGAGTTGACACTACTATAAATAAAAACAACCTTGAAAAAACCTTTCAAAGCTTAGTAACTTTTTTTGACATGATAAGTTACTTGCTTACACTGTCTGCCAATTTCTTGTATGATTTAACGTTTACTACGAGGAGCCTATGTGACTTGTTGTTTTCGCTTAATTACATAGCTAAAAATTGGACAATCAGCTTACTTAACTAAGACCTTTCTTGTCCGTGGGTTAAATCAGAACGTTTGACCGTTTTGCACGAACGCGCTCATATTTGATTAGGACAAGTTCATATGTATAAACTCCTGTAGAGATCCTATGTTTTGCACAAAAACTTTTTAACAGTTAGCTCTATCAATCCATAAGAAAATGTTTCATGAATTAGGACAAGTAGTTAGGGGCATCTCATATTGTCTCTATCTATCTCTCTGTAATGTACATGGATATACCACTAATGCTGTATGCTCTATTTTGTTTATTCTCTCCATCTTAAGTATATGAGTAAGTAGCCTGATTTCTTATACTGGCTATCCATGCTGTATGCTGCTATTTCTCTGTAATGGAGTGATTCACTATGCTGCCTATTTCTCTGTATGGAGTGACTTTCACTATGTCGCAGGCTTCTATTTTTTTTTTTCTGGTATGTTACGCAGTGATATTCATGCACTTTAAGGATGCTATTGGAATGATTTGCCTGCTTCATTTACTTTTTTTTTTCTTTTTTGTACTTTGAATTTTTTGATCCTTTTTTACCTTTTTTTTTCTTTTTCAAAACTTTTGAACCTCTATGCTATATTATTATTTTGGGAATGATAAGGTTTTATCATTTTTTTTGGTAAGGTTGTTTGCTTTTCTATCTGATTATTTATTTTTTCACTATAGTTAAAAAATGAATTATCACATATTATTAACAAAAATGCTCATGGATAGACGCTTTCCTCCGTGGGTGAATAAAGCCTATTTCTCCCGAAACCGCCATTCTCCATATGAAAAGATATGTGTATAAATGGGTTTTGTTTTGAAACTCTCCACGAGATGCCCTTTGACCGTTGAGTTTAAGCCTAGTTGTAACACTCTCCTGTTATTTCTTCTTATGCACAAAACATTGCAGTGGAAAACTAGGAGTTTAACCTGTCCTTTAGAAGATGTCTTTATGTAGGATCTCATTGTGGGAAATGGTAAGATTGCAGGTTACTTTTTCGCTACCTGCTAGATGGCGGTGGCAATGCTTTGATATTTCACCTAGTCTAATGATTACGGGGCCCTGCTTCACAAAGTTAAAGTTTCTTTAAAAAATGTGCGCCTTATGACTCAATTCAAAGAAGACACAAGAACCTCTGCGTGTACTTGTATTCCGTGGGTACGTCAGTAAACCATCCATCGGCAACCCGTTCGATGACCCAGAACAATACCCGATTGTTGAACATTTCGTCGTAATCCTGTATGGAGATGAGTTGCACTATCTCAGGACATGCTCGCTAGTATTAGTCATACTATAAGGATCACAGCATCCATTGTGTAAACTCCTGAAGCGCCACATCTGTCACATCTGGAGTATTGTTGATTTTTCACTATGCTTGATAATGCTGCTATTTTTCTTTCTGTATGGGAGTGATTCATATAGAATCCGAGGTATATTGTACCTTTTGCTCTCTAGGTGTCGCGAGTATGCACGGCATAATGTGCCTGCTCTTTGCCAGTCTTCAAAAGTTATGAACTAATGTTAAAGGTTTCTTTTTGAAAAGTAGGTTCTAAAGTTCATCAAATCAATGGCTCAGTCTGAAAGGATGAGATTATAAACGTGATGGTGATGCATACCTTTTCTGGGATACATATACTGACATTTATTTGATGTGATGTTGAATCGGCATGTGAAATTTATATTGGATCATTAGAATATGAAGCAACGGGATATGTCTAATCATCACAGCCTGTTGCTTTTTCTGTTTAAATGATTCCAGGTAGTGAGTTCTCGACCTATCCGCTTTACACCCTCTCAATGTCTTATCATATAGGAATAAGTTCTGTTATATAATAAGAGACTAAAATAAGTATATAACCTTGTGAAAACTAGTCAAAAGCCTTGTCGACGTGCGGCTATTTCTTCATCACTGTGAAGCCAAGATTATACTGGTCTCCTTATAATTTCTATAAGTCGCTATCTGACCGAAGTGTTCAAAAGTATTATTAGCCTTATAGGTTCAAACAAGAAAAATTTTTTTGATTAAATTAGGGGTAAATATCACGTGTAACTTTAAATATAGCCTAGACGGGTAATTAAATATGCTCATAGAAGTATATATAAAATACAGAATACTTTTTGAATAAATGAGGTGAAAACTTTAAAACTTTCAGATCGGGAGGTATATTCCACATATAGTAACAATGTATGTACATTATAGAAATATATCAAGTGCATCCGAAATTAAAAATATTGCAAAAATGCGTCTTCCTTGTGACTTCATAAATTAATCTCACAGAAAATAAGCCCAAAACTTGGGAGCGTGTGAAGGTGCACTTTAATATCTATACGATTTCTCACTGCCTATTCACAAGATGACAGTAATTTATGACAAAAATCTTTCTGCATTTAATAATGCTATGTCTTTCGACAGGACTAGACATTGTATAGTCTGTCACAAACTGGAACAAAAGCTTAATATAGTCGCTCTAAATTCCCACCAAAACGTCGCAAAAAGCAGGGATGCTAATGAAATAATCAATAAAGCATTTGATGACCATTATTCGTTTATATAGAACAAATTTAGATAATATAACTATAATGATGCTACAGTCTGTACTTTAAAGCACAATTATCAATCGATTTCTTC
>CAJDSM010019609.1:56507-81534 GCA_903981925.1 Ostrea lurida
TTAAGTTACATCCACACATATTTTACTATTTCTTGCCAGAGTTGTAATTAAATGACTGGTTTATATTATATTTTCCTAATTCACGATATATGACAAATTAAATTCCACATGTTTACTAATCTTGGCAATCTTGCTACCGATCAAACATATGTAAATATATTTGAATACAAATAACAAAACATGGCTTTGTCGTAATGCAAAAAATAACTCGACAAATAAAATATACATACATAATTAATGGCCGAATCTTTTTTTAAAATTCTTGAGACTCTTGTTATTTATTCAGGTGCACAGATACTTGATTATATCAAACAGACGTGAATAATATATGACTAATTAACTCAGTTTTCATGCCAGGTCATCTCGTGGTACCTCCCCACCAATCATTACCAAATCAGTCAACGAAACAGAGAGATGCGCACTAATAGTGTAAAAGTGTAGAGTCCTTGACATTTAAATGTACATTTGGTTTACTTTCACCATTTATAACCAACAGATACTATGAATAGAGTGTATTTTTCATTGTTAAGACATTCTCTTTGATGTTCCTTTCTCTATTAACTGTCTCCATAATCAATCCTGTTCTAGGCTGGCGCTACCACTCAAGATGGAATACAGGTATCTTGTGTGGTATAACGCCCAGAGATTTCAGATTCACGGACTTAAATCATCATATATTACCATATTTGATTTTCTAACTTGATGATAAAATATTTTGATGAAATGGTTGTCAATGCTGTTCATTTACATAACCCGGTAGTAATTCTACAAAATCTCCTTCACTGAAGATCTACACAGTGAGATATTAAAATAAATTAACATTTAATGACACAAACGCCCATGTACCTTTAATTACCAAGTCTGTGCTAACTGTCTATGCTAACTGTCCCTCTGTTAGTTTCTCGACAGTTCCTGTCTTTGGTGAATGACTTTGACAGTGATTTCTTGGAAAGTGCTTTAAAATTTCCATGTCTGTGAGCTGTATAAATTAATCAGAAAACATGGTAGCAGTTAATGAAGAATTCCTTTGTTTATATCAGTGAAAGTTTACTATGTATGACGTCATTGTTTCTACTGAAGGTTTATTTCAAAAATTAAAGTTAATTTCTACTACATGTAAGTCAGTTGCACCAGAACTTTATAAAAGAGTGTAAATTATCCCAATTAACTTACTTTTATAATTAATCGAGCCTCCAATTTATCCCATTCTCACTCCTGCCTTACTTGCCAGGGTGGAGCAAAATTGCCCGAGACATTTATTACTTCTGATAATCATCCTTCATATCTTTACGTGGAGGAGTATAATTGTATGCTGCTATTTCTCTGTATGGAGTGATTCACTATGCTGCTATTTTTCTGTATGGAGTGATTCACTATGCTGTATGCTGCTATTTCTCTGTATGGAGTGATTCACTATGCTGTATGCTGCTATTTCTCTGTATGGAGTGATTCACTATGCTGTATGCTGCTATTTCTCTGTATGGAGTGATCACTATGCTGTATGCTGTAATTTCTCTGTATGTCATGATTCACTATGCTGTATGCTGCTATTTCTCTGTATGGATTGATTCACTATGCTGTATGCTGCATTTCTCTGTATGGAGTGATTCACTATGCTGCTATTTCTCTGTATGGAGTGATTCACTATGCTGCTATTTCTCTGTATGAGTGATTCACTATGCTGCTAATTCTCTGTATGGAGTGATTCACTATGCTGCTATTTCTCTGTATGGAGTGATTCACTATGCTGTATGCTGCTGTTTCTCTGTATGAGTGATTCACTATGCTGCTATTTCTCTGTATGGAGTGATTCCCTATCGCTATCTCTTCATGGAGTGATTCACATGCTGCTATTTCTCTGTATGGAGTGATTCACTATGCTGCTATTCTCTGTATGGAGTGATTCACTTGTGCCTATTTCTCTGTATGGAGTGATTCACTATGCTGCTATTTCTCTGTATGGAGTGATTCACTATGCTGCTATTTCTCTGTATGGAGTGATTCACTATGCTGTAATTTCTCTGTTATGATGATTCTCTATGCTGTATGCTGCTATTTCTCTGTATGTCATGATTCACTATGCTGTATGCTGCTATTTCTCTGTATGTCAGTGATTCACTATGCGTATGCTGCTATTTCTCTGTATGGAGTGATTCACTATGCTGTATGCTGCTATTTCTCTGTATGGAGTGATTCACTATGCTGCTATTTCTCTGTATGGAGTGATTCACTATTGCTGCTATTTCTCTGTATGGAGTGATTCACTATGCTGCTATTCTCTGTATGGAGTGATTCACTATGCTGCTATTTCTCTGTATGGAGATGATTCACATTGTCTGCTATTTCTCTGTATGGAGTGATTCACTATGCTGATGCTGCTATTTCTCTGCTATGAATCACTCCATACAGAGAAATTACAGCATAGTGAATCACTCCATACAGAGAAATAGCGAGCATAGTAATCATCTCCATACAGAGAAATAGCAGCATATTTGGAATCACTCCATACAGAGAAATAGGCAGCATAATGAATAACTACTATCTCCGGCTACCATGTGAGAATTGGAGCAGATAGGATAAATCACTTTGCCATCCTACCAAACAAGTCTATGAGATTAGAACGCACTAGACAATACAAAAGCTATATGAAGTGCCAAACGGAGAACCTGCCAAGGAAACATTATGATGACTAGTGGGCAGCAGTATACCAGCCCGCAGCGGATAATTTGAATATATGGGCAGTGACACCACCAGAAGAGACTGAGAATAGCACTCCCAGAAGTCATGCAGCATAGTGATCACTGCCATACAGAGAAATAGCAGCATAGCAGCATAGAGAATCACCAAGTACAGAGAAAACATGCTAGAACATAGGATGTGAATCACTCCAATACAGAGAAAATAGGCAGCGATAGTGAACCTGTCACTCCATACAGAGAAATAGCAGCATAGTGAATCACTCCACGAGAAAGAATAGCACATAGTGAATCACGTCCATACAGAAAATAGCGGACATATGTGAATCACTCCATACGAGATGAAATAGCAGCAGATAGTGAATCACTCCATACAGAGAAATAGCAGCATAGGGAATCACTCCATCAGAGAAATAGCAGACAAGCATAGTAATCACTCCATACAGAGAACAGCAGCATACAGAGGTCCATACAAGGTGAAAAACACTCCATTCAAGAAAGAAATAGCAGCATAGTGAATCACTCCATACAGAGAAATAGCAGCATAGTGAATCACTCCATACAGAGAGAAATAGCAGCATAGTGAATCACTCCATACAGAGATCAGCAATACAGATAGGAATCACTCCATAAAGAGAATAGCAGCATACAGCATAGTGAATCAATCCATACAGAGAAATAGCAGCATACAGCATAGTGAATCATGACATACAGAGAAATATATACAGGCATGACAAACAGCATAGTGAATCACTCCATACAGAAAATAGCAGCATATAAGCAGCATAGTGAATCACTCCATACAGAGAAATAGCAGCATACAGCATATGAATCACTCCATACAGAGAAATAGCAGCTACAGCATAGTGAATCACCCATACAGAGAAATAGCAGCATAGTGAATCACTCCATACAGAGAAATAGCAGCATACATTATCTCCCCCACTCCCGGCACGAAAGACTATGTGAAGCAGACAAGAAGATTATCAGAAGTATAAATGTCTCGGGCAATTTTGCTCCACCCTGGCAAGTAAGGCAGGAGATGAGAATGGGGATAAATTGGAGGCTCGATTAATTATAAAAGTAAGTTAATTGGGATAATTTACACTCTTTTATAAAGTTCTGTGCCAACTGACTTACATGTAGTAGAAATTAACTTTAATTTTTGAAATAAACCTTCAGTAGAAACAATGACGTCATACATAGTAAACTTTCACTGAATAATAACAAAGGAATTCTTCATTAACTGCTACCATGTTTTCTGATTAATTTATACAGCTCACAGACATGGAAATTTTAAAGCACTTTCCAAGAAAATCACTGTCAAAGTCATTCACCAAAGACAGGAACTGTCGAGAAACTAACAGAGGGACAGTTAGCATAGACAGTTAGCACAGACTTGGTAATTAAAGGTACATGGGCGTTTGTGTCATTAAATGTTAATTTATTTTATATCTCACTGTGTAGATCTTCAGTGAAGGAGATTTGTAGAAATTACTACCGGGTTATGTAAATGAACAGCATTGACAACCATTTCATCAAAATATTTTTACATCAAGTTAGAAAAATCAAATATGTAATATATGATGGATTTAAGTCCGTGAATCTGAAATCTCTGGGCGTTATACCACACAAGATACCTGTATTCCATCTGAGTGGTAGCGCCAGCCTAGAACAGGATTGATTATGGAGACAGTTAAATAGAGAAAGGAACATCAAAGAGAATGTCTTAACAATGAAAAATACACTCTATTCATAGTATCTGTTGGTATAAAATGGTGAAAGTAAACCAAATGTACATTTAAATGTCAAGGACTCTACACTTTTACACTATTAGTGCGCATCTCTCTGTTTCGTTGACTGATTTGGTAATGATTGGTGGGGAGGTACCACGAGATGACATGGCATGAAAACTGAGTTAATTAGTCATATATTATTCACGTCTGTTTGATATATACAGTATCATGTGCACCTGAATAAATAACAAGAGTCTCAAGATTTTTAAAAAAGATTCGGCCATTAATTTATGTATGTATATTTTATTTGTCGAGTTATTTTTTGCATTACGACAAAGCATGTTTTGTTATTTGTATTCAAATATATTTACATATGTTGATCGGTAGCAAGATTGCCAAGATTAGTAAACATGTGGAATTTAATTTGTCATATATCGTGAATTAGGAAAAATATGAATTAAACCAGTCATTAATTACAACTCTGGCAAGAAATAGTAAAATATGTGTGGATGAACTTTATAGAAAGGATTGTCGTATATAGGTTAGATTTTTGTCGTATATTTTTCCTGCATGTTGTATTCTTAATGGATTTTGTAATGCATGTAATCAAAATATTAATTAAGAAAAGAAAGCATTTTTGGTATGGACAAATGAGAAGCGTAATCACACACACACACAACTTTGTTTTTCAAATGGTTCTTTCAAGGCCTAAGACATTGTCCAGACATTTTCATGGTCTCTGCATTGTTTGACCACACAGGACTGATTCCCGTTGCATTACCCATAAATCCTAGTAGTGGCACCGTTTATCAGATTTCACTAATTACCCAAGTATGTATTATGAGTGGATTGTAACTGCCTGCTATCAGATTTATGATAGGTATAAAGGAACAGCTTTCTTAAAGTCCTCTGCACTAAATTAATTAGTGAATTACCAAGAGAGTCATTCAGCATCCAGATATGATGTTTATTGTGCCATTATCAGGGTATAGGAACAAGGCACTTTGAAGGGATAGAGAGAGACCAGAATCAAGGGTCTGGTGCAGAGTGCTACATGAATCAGATTATGCCAAGAATTTAATAAATCAATCGTAAAATATTGAAAACAGTTTTTAGAATGCAATGAAATATTTTTTTTCTGGATCTAAATTTAATTTTTGAAGTGTTATTAAACCATTAAGAAATGTCAATTATAATTGTTTCCTTGTCCAGACAATTATCATACGCTATAAAGCTTGGTTGATTGCCCTTGGAGGCAACCGAGAGATGCTTTAAATTTCAAATTATATATTTGTATTTAAATATGTAGTTTTATGTTAAAATATCACTGAAGATAGATTCAGAACTGACATATTTTTGTATGTTTAATTGATAGATGTGTATGCAAAGAGCTGATAACTGACTTTTTTTATGGAAATGAAGAGAAAAACTCAGGAGACTGCCAAAATCCTGAAGAAGCTAGATCAAGGGTGAAGGACGGCATTTCCAGCATTGCGGAATAAACACATCTTCAGAATACTTGATTGGAAGAGGAGGTTTGCACTTTCTGCACAGTTCTTGTATCTTTTAACAGACATAATCTGGTTCAATGACACGGAGAGAAAAAACAACAACTTACCATTGTAGTGCAGAAGTTGGATCCATGATACTACAGCCTACGACTTCAAGGGGACATTTTATACCCACAACATGATAGTAGTTAAAAATCACCCATTAAAAATCATATATATCCCTGGAGTGCAAGTCGACCAATGTACATCTGATTTTTCCTGGGTGAATACAAATGTATATGCCCCACCCAGTCTTGGGAGACCAGCGCTTGACTTTGATCTTCTTGACATTTACTACCAGGTACGTCTACTGCCATAGTGTTCAACAATGAAGGCACAGGGCTCTACGAAATTGTGCCCTATACATAAAATTCTTCTAATTTTGAATAATCACTATGGCAATTGGTTGGAGTTAGGAATATCCCCGCAATTTGTATAGGAGATATAATGTAACGAGTGCTGTAAATTTTTTTTTGTTTTTTTACGAATTTAGGTGCCAGTTTAATAGTAATATACAGTCAGCTCTCGTTACAGTGGCATTCAATTATACAGCAAATTCGCCTAACGGCAGAATTTTGTTGGTAACAAATCTGCACACTATCTATTTCGCTTGATATAAGGCATATTCGCACTTCGGCAACAGCAGTACTTATCGGTAAATATGTGCATTTGACACTATATAAAATCCGATAATACGGCAAGTTATCCGAGATTCTCAAGACCCGTGTAAAAGACATTTGCTATCGGGCAAATATTTTCACACCTAAGATATTAGAAATAGAGAGAAAGGGGAATGAGCGTATTTGTACCGTACTGAAAAATATGCAAATGTGAATGTTTATGGAGATTGCCATTAATATTTGTCTGATGATTAAACAAAAGGGAAATAACTCGTACGCAAGTAAATAGGCATTTCATTACAACAGAGATTTGTTCAACGGCAAAATGATTGGGGAAACAACACGTGGCCGTTTGTTAACAAAAGAGCTGACTAGTATTAACAATTCAGTTTTTAAAAAATACGGGTTTTTTTGGTGAAATAGTCATGGTTGATGATATTTCTAACTCTGCCGGGACTGTCTCTGATCTGTGTAGTCTATAGATGTTAGATGTCTTGGATTCATATGAAACACAAGCATGGATAATAAGGGGGGGTGCTAAATTGAAGTTATGGAATCTTTCTCAAGGATTCAAATTCCTTTACTGACACAGCTTGACAAAATGAAGGGGGTGGGGGCACATTAAAATAAACTTTGCATTTGAATATTTGATGCAAATTGATAAATTAGCAGCATGAAAAACAAACGATACCCATTATACGGTATTTATAGAGAAATTACAATGTCTGTTATTTGATTCATCTATTTCCTGTCTAGTCCGCAACGTTTTATTTGAAAATCTGTGGCAAAATCACACTCAAAATGCGAGTTTTATGGCTGACATTAAATATTCAATTCAGTTTTTAATACACTAACAGTATTTGTTCCGCATGAGTGGTTGTTTACCATGAATATAGTATAAGTAATATGTGGTTATATCAAATGACAAATCTTAATGATCAGTCTTATCACTGGTAATAGTTCAGGATTGTCAGCTGTCTGCATAATGAAGGGCAGAACATCACAATGGCAGTGAAAATATAGTATTGAAGTTAATAAATGCGATGAAATTTAAATGATCCAATCAGCATAATGAATTGAAATCAGCCAATCGTGAGCACCGAACTTCAACCACCAATGGAAGAATATGGAATATTTGTAGGAGAGGGAGCGATGTTGTGATTAATGAAGAAACGTTTTCTTATGCTCCGTCTCAAATTGACATTTATTAGATGCGATATTATGAAAAAATAAATTACTACTAACATATCCCAGCCACTATATCACAATGACATTTGGGAATTATTTGGTTATCATATGTACATGTAGGTCAATTTTGATATTTTTTAGAGGATGGGATGTTTTTCTCCAAAGTATAGATCTGCATGCCATATGTGATGCTGGTTTGACAGCTCATTAGAAATAGTAAGGTAAGACTTGGGTGCTCTACTATATATAAAGCTTGATGTAATGTTTATTTTTGTTTTGAATTTATGATAATTGTAAATGGATGTAGAAAGCATGATGTCATTTAGGAATTAATTCAGTAATAAAAAACACAGATATTGTCTTGAGTAAATGTGTCATTTATTAATTAACATGCATGTATTTTTAAAAATTTTGGGTATAAAGAGGCCTTATGCATTTTTAAACCGTGACGTCATTTGGGAATTAATTTGATAGTAAAATACTCAGGATTTAGGGATAATGTATCATTCATTAACGAACATGCACACATTAATTTTAGTGGAGAGAAGTCAAGGGCAAAGGGATTTCATGCATTGAACATGACGTCAGTTTGGAATAAATTTGGTTATGAAAAACAAATGTTACGGTGTCACATGCAGTCAGATGGATGAGTACAAACATTCGGTCACTCGTGTACAGGGACTTCGTGGTTTTTCTCAAAGGGCAAAAAGTCATTTTAAGTTCATTTCTTTAGTAAACATATCTTCATTCTTGAGTTTACTAATTATAATTACGAAGTGAAATTTTTTATTTGCTTTTAATTTATGAAATCAGAAGTGGTTGTGACACTAATGAAAAGTCCAAACTAAAATTACCGGGGCTCACTGATAACAAAGTCGTGGAGTCAAGGCATTAAGACAGAAATGTGGAATTTTCCAAAATGATGGAGTGTAAAATAAAAAAAAAAAGTCCTTAGTTATCAGCATTAATCTGTCAGGGGAGAAGCCTGCCATAACAATGGGTTAGATCAGGCCCCACTGTTTATTGGCTAGATTTCCACAGATCCTTAAGTTTGGTCCTAATTGCTGATAACTCCACACAAACAATACATAAAGGGGGACACTGTTCTCTCTATCTAATCTGTGCCCCGAGAGAGAAATAATATTCAACATTGAAGAAACATATATTTGGTGACTCAGAGCTCCAAGTTGTTTTCAGCAACTCGACCCATGGTAGAGCGAAGCATGGAGACCAGATTACTAAGCGCGCACCTGAAATTAAAATTCCTCTTTGATAAAAATTGCACAAATTTCATCTTACAAATAGTCACCCGGCACAAAAGTTGTTGGGCAGTTTTGAGATATGAGTAAGCAGTTTGTCTGTTTGCCGAATTCTTTTTTTCGTAGACTTCAAATGGTCAAAACAGAGGGAAATAGATTTGTATTTATAATCTGCCTGGTATGTGTGAAAGAAGAAGATATCTGTGCTCACCAACTGGTAGTTATTAAGTTGGCATTAAATAATATCAATATATAACCTTCACTTTATCATAGAGCTTTGTTTGAACAGGTGAAAAGGGTCACAAATGTCTTTTGTTTTATGTGTGTGTTCATACTTAGTTTGGCATGAAAAAGCAATCCATTACTTGAAATAAGGATTGTGTAAAATGTTTAAATCATCTATTATATTACTTATCCAAGTGGACATAAAATAGGGATGTATTTCATATATATATGGGCAGCCAGTAGAATTAATCCATGTGAAATGCAATTAAATAGTCTCTGTTTATAAATCACTTCCAAAGACATAGGTTCTCTCAAGTTATTCATTAAACGCAACCTTCAATAAAGAACCTCCTTTTCACTGCTGCTCATTCCAGCACATCCAAGGTCACAGCGAGAGAGATTCTCTTTTTTCAATTAAACACCACCAAAATATCTTGTTGCTTATAAATGTTCAAATTATAAAACATTTAAGTCTCATATATCATAACACAGTATAATTCCTTTATTGTTAGGATAGAGCGTTCATTTCCTTATCTGGGTAATTTAAGTTTGACAAGGTACCAAACAGTCTGCTATGCTGATCCAGTGGGGAACATTAGTAGTTTAAGTGTGTGTGTATTGTGCTATACAGATATACTTACCAAATTGTACAATAGCGGGCCCAACTAAAGTGACAAGTAGGTTGTTAGAGTATTACGAGACTTTAGTCTGTGGGGTTTTTTTTTTCATCAGTTAGACCTTTTGACTCCTAGATTTTGAAAAACGATACTGATCTTGTGAAGGTGAAGGCCATTGTTTATAGCCTCACTTAGTGACTTAGCATAATGAAGAAAAATTGTAGAACATTAACGAGAGAGTCCGAGGGACATTAGTTTGTGGAATCATGGCAGATTAACTCATTCAGTTACTGAAGATGCATATTTGTATCTCTAGACACATTCTACCTCCATACAGTACTCAATCAGTCCTTTTTATACACCATACCCCCCCTCCCCCTCCTCTTACCCCCACCCCCCCCCACATAATGAAGTGCAGGTGGGGGCTTATATAGTAATCCTCTTTCGGCTCCCATCCACTACTCCTCTAAAACCCGACTCAATAGACATTCTATGACACTTTCAGGAATCTTTGTAACATGATGCCATTGTGCACCTCCTAATTTAAATTTTTTGATCTGAAATGACTTGGGGGGGGGGGGGGGGGGGGGGGGTTCCATTATTTGGGAGTGGGGAAGTGGATCCTTAACTCCCACCCACTACTCCCTCTAAAACCACGCAACAGAATTCTATGAAACTTCGGGATTCTTTGTTACAGTGATGCCATTGCTGTACCTCCTATTTTAAATTCTAATTCTGAAATGATTTTAAATCTACAGGGAAGGGGGGGGGGTGGGGGCATCACTTGGTGAGCTCTGCTCACGGTATTTCTAGTTTCACTTTGAATTAAATGTTGATTTTCATTGTGCCTTTATAGTCTGTCTTATTTTTTTCAATAATAAGTGTGACTCAGAGATCTAATGATGATAAAATTCTTTTCTGACAATTTTTTTTTCCTGCAAAGGAATGATTATATCACCTTTTTTCCAATTTGATGATAACAAAAAAAAAAAAGTCTGGCCAAGAGAACAATATACCAGACAAATTTTTGATGAAAAAAAAAAATATCCCTCCAATTAGCATGTTAAGTCATTTAATAGATAATATCAGAAAATGAGTGAAATTAGAACTATTACAATATCAGTAAGAAATTTTTCTAAAGAACAGTGCTGGCATTTTGGTGGGATTTGGAGGGGAAAACTCCTGGGATCTGACAATATATAAATGACCTCCTTTATCTTCTGATCATTCTCGTGCTAACTGGAAGACATTTTCCAGCATTTTGGATACCCCTTGATGAATTTCCCCCATTAATAAATGATGTTCCTGACTTCTTTCTAAGACAGAAGATCTCTTGTACTTGGTGCTGATCAAGTTTCCGATGATGACAAATTAAAAATGGTAAAACATTTAGCACTGCTGACAGATAGGAGGAAAAATTTACAACTCGAGATAAAGCAATTATTTGCCTTCATACATGCCATAATTTGTAACAGAAAATAAAGGCAATAAAAAGCCAATTTCATAGGCTAGCCCGAGTGATTGATTGTACATTGGGCTTTCTATATCTTATACTAGGGCCATGAATAAATACTTCGTGGGGGTAGAGAGTTTGTGCCATTTTCGTGAAGTGGGGAACTTGTAAAATCCGGGGTAGTTGACTCTCTGATACAATTTTAGTATCTGTGTTGATTGTTTGCACTGCAATTTGGACATGAAGTGTTTTGCTTTGTTCCGTGTCACATACTTAGGATAGTAGCTTGTATATCTGAAATCAACTTTCATATTATTCAAAAGGCTTCTTCATTGCATGTCTATTGAAAAGCAGATCTTCCATTGCATGTAGGCGTAATGTGCATTAAACTATTTATCTTTTATATTATTTTTCTTAGGTTCTTGATTTTGATGGCATGACGGCCAACTAAAAGCTTTTCATCTTTCTTCTAGAACTTTTTATGAAGTTTTGTGTTGACAAAAAAATATATATAAATCTTGAAATTGTTTAATAGTTAACACAATATTGTAATTAAATCTCTTGGCATGAAATCATACTATGATAGTGTGAGAGCTGACACGTACATTGTACGTAGAATTACGTAATTATGAAGGTCTAGTGTGACTTCTAGCTGCCTTGTATTTTGTGACGTTTATAATTTACCTGTGTATATCCTAAAAGTTAGATAATATACACCCTGCACTCATGGGTGTTATGCTTTATTATTCAGGAGTACAGTTTTTATTAGCTCACCTGAGTCACAGAGCTTTGATTCTATCCAGAATCACTGAACCATTTTAAACCAGACTTGGGAGACAAAATCAGCCTAAGGCAAAGACCATTGAAGTTTGGTCAAGGGGAGATAATTATGAAAAATGTGATATGGTAGGATATTCTTTCTTTAGCGTCACCTGAGGCTAAATTTGAGCTTCATAGATAATGTAGATTTAAAAATTTACTTTCTTAATTCCATGTAATATGATTGATACATGATACAACAAATATTTATTGATTCAATTTGTGAAGATTTAAGTGTGTTCAAAGAATGAGCTATGGAGCCTCAGTAGGGATTCAATCTAATCAAAATTAAATCCTTTGATCCGCTCACATACTGTCGCTATACATAGAGGATCTAACAACTCCCCATTAGAGGTCATCTTGGAATGAACTTTTGCATTAACCAATCAGCAATCGACCTAGAAAATCTGCACGGTTATGATATTCTTGGAACGATTTAAACAGTACATAAACATACCGACCACTTCCAAACAGATAAATACAGAAATGATTGCAGCCATTCCCGCCTTCAACCATCCCCACCACACCGGATATATAGTTCTTAAAAGCAGTTGATAGGTTTATGATTTACCAAATCCAGTCGGTAACACTGCCATGCAATTCTTACCATCATCATCAAGGAGACTTCAGAATTTCTAGCTGTTGAATTTAGTGAATCTGAAACCTTCCCCGGCTTTGGGCACTGCCATTTTTAATGCCAACTAATAATCATATAACGTACACTTTCTCATAGGTTTGATCTTGATGGCATTGGTTAATGTTTATGTAGTTCTGTCATGCTGAGATGACCTCTTACCAGAAGTTGTTAGATCTTGTATAGTATCTTAGAGGATTGGATTTACAAGTCTTTTGTATATATTATGCAAGTTTGTTCAAACTTTTCCTAATACAAACGACAGAGGAAGCGATTTAAAGTTAAAAGTACTAGTACATTTTATATGAGCGTGATTAGTAATATTGAATGAATGTTACAGCCCATGAGAATTTGATATTGGCAGCTTCAACTGTGGGGACTGCAAACAAATATATAATTTTCCACATTCCTATGATTTTATCCTGTACAAGGATACTTGAACTCATCATAATTATTGCATTCAGAGCTTTGGTGAAAATTGGTACTTGCTATCTAATAGATAATACCTTTTCTTTAAATTTGTTATTCTAAGAATAGAAATTAGTGCATACCGGTACATACTGGTGCGATGTACTGTAAATTCTGTACAGCAGTCCAGATGGTTTTGTACACAGAGAAAAGGCTGAGGAATGTTTTAAGAACACAGTCCTTGCATTGATCAAGAGAGGGTGATGAATAGGTGTATACAGACCCTGTTAGTTTGTTTAACACACACTGCTTTGTTCAAGTGTTAGAAGAAAACTTGTGTGTTATAGTTTAAGAGTCATTTGAGGTAGAAGTTTGACTAATGTCCAAAAGCCCGCAAGTGGCTATCTTCCAAGTTATTTCTTAAAATTTCCAGCCAGAGACAAATATCAGTCAAATGCAGAACAAAAGACAAGTCTTAATATAGCCAATTATTGGGATCATGGGGGAGATATCGGCATTGTCACCTTATACATCAGCTGGCAAATAAATACGCCTCCACCTTTGGATGAAAAAATATATCTACATTTTATATGTATATATATAGAGAAGAATGGTAATTATCTCAAGTGTTTTAAAATATCAGCTGTGAATGGAAGCAAAAAAAACTTTGTACTTAACGTATCTATTTGTGGTTGTTTGTTATGTAGATGTACAGAAGAGCATAATCACCCCCCTGCCTCAGCTTTGATCACCCAATAATCAAACACTCTATTGTTGTAAGTTTTAATATATACTCTCGTGGCAAACAAAAAAGATAGCACTTTTCAGAGTTCAAAAGGGATCGACTGATTATTTGTAAAGTCTATCTTATCATTATGACTGCAAATTTGTAAAAAAGTGTGGAAGTTGCTATGTTATGTCAACCGGTGTTGGCACTTGTTCTGTACGGAGGGGTAATATGTCAATATAGGGTTAAAATACAGTGAAATATAAGGAAAGGCCCTCTTTGATCTTCTGCCATCCGGGATCAGGTGAGGTCGCTGTTGGATTAATTTGTCTTGGAACTGCGCTCTCTGATGATGACATCACGGATTCAGCATGGAGACCCCTGTTAATCCCGCTTTGAAACTCAGCCACCTGTTTCCCCCTGCCTTGATGCAGTAACGAGCAATTTTGAAAGAATTTTTTTGACATTAGATAAATGGCTAGGTGGCATGGAATTTAGATTTTAGCAACTGAATCTGGCTGAACTGCAATTTTCGAGCTATAATTGGCACCATAATTACAAGATTGGCTGATTTACTATAATAGGAGTCATTATTACGGAGAGGTCTGAAAACTTCAATACAATAGATTGTGATCTCAGTGGGGTGTATTGTGTTGTTTATGTCCTATATCTATGTTTAACATTATAACATTATACATATAATGATGTTTAGTGTCGAAAATAAGGCTGTGCTGCACTCACCTTCCATTTTTAGTCCAACAATGTCATAGGGTGATCAAGTGAGCTTTTAATTCAGATCAAATTTTATCAGGTTTTGTGGCAGTCATTCTTGTAAACTTACATGTATTTTTTCTCTAGAACCAATGGTTTTGATGGCTCAGTTATTGGTCATTTGTTTGTTTTTCATTTTGTTGAGAATTTTTTCAATCGTATTGAGACATTGCCCCAGTTGTAGGTGTTCGAGTGGTCACAGGTAGGTCATGTGTTTGAGCCCTGCTGAGCGCGTCTGACTTAAGACATAAAATACATACATGTAGTGACTGTTTCTTCAGCAATGCTCTCCATTTAGGAGTGAGGGTCACAGATCTTTTAACTCTGAAGTCTCATGTGCAGCAGGCATTGGCATTGATAGAGGTGCTATTGCTCTGAGCACAGAGGTCTGAATTAAATATTTCACCAATAGCTGCATGGTGACATAAAATAGGGACGTAAACAAAACAAAAAGGAAAAAAGGAAGGGCTCAACAAAAGGTGCATAAAGTATGAGTATCAGCAAGCGAGATTCATGTGAGCATTTCAGCCCGTAGATGTTATACAACATGTCACATGAAATTTTAATTCATTAGCCGCCTCTGCAAATTAAATGTCAAATTTGATACGGTGAACTTGCAGTGAACAGGGAGGATTGAAATTTCAGGACTTGTTTTTCACGGGTTGTTATTTGTAACGTGGTGAAAGATTTGGAGCCATTGGACTCCTAACTGGAAACTCTGGAATTCTGTACAACTGTGATCCAATTATACGATTATAAACCGGTGACAACAAACTGTCATTAACCTGCCCATTGTAAGTTCTTCAACCCCACAACACCCTAAGGAAAAAGATCAGCATTTCAAAAACACACTCCCACCCCTAGTTTGAATTGTGTCGGCACTAAGTACACTTCCTTTTCATTCGGGAGCAAAATATTTTTCTTTCCATGTATGAAGGTTCCCCCCTCAAAGGACGAAGTACTGTTGTTTACGAGAGACGGTGTTTACCGTACAAAGTGTCAAAACCTCCAGTTAACAAGACAATCTTTCAATGGCTTAGCAAATATTTTTTCATATTCGAGTAACTAACATACGCAAATCTCTTAGGATGGTTGGCCCTGACCTGCAGTTGCCTCCCTTGGCAGTAAAAAAAACCAGTTAGGTTGTGAAAACTAAATTACTGTCTGTAGTTTTAAATGAGTTGAGGGGGGTTTAAATTTTGTATCTTGTTTTGTGAAATGCGTGATGTTATTTTGGCAGTGTAATTGCAGTGAATTAACAATCTAATGTGATTAAATGAAGGCAATTTTAGATTTCCAGTACGATTGTGAATACCAGGTCTGTTCTCTTGCAAAGAAATGCACTTCTGGGACAATTATATGAAAACTTCTTGAACAATGAAAGGAATAACCTTATACTCCGATAAATGGGAAAAGGGGATTGTGTGAAATTTCACAACTCTTTATAGAAGGTAGGGGACCCAAAGTCAATAGAAATTGATTCTTTGGAATTGAAAACTTTGTTGCCAGATTTACCAGTTAAATAAGTATTTAACTTCAGAATGATTACTTCGTAAATAAAACATAAAGGGTGCGCAAATTAGCATGTCTATTCTGTATCTTTTTCAAGTGCTAGAAATTGGAGTCAATAGATCGGAGATTTGTACAGATTATTTGGCGTGACACTGGTGTTGTATGGCTGGACTACAAGTTAATTTGCTGTCAGAGACAGCACCAGTCGCGGACACAAAGGGGGGACAGGAGAAGCTTTTGTTGGGGGGGTAGACAGTCATTTTTTGCTCAGTTCACTGTAAACCTGCCAAGAAGGATTGATTTAAAACTAAGCCAGGAAACTGTGTATTCGGTGGTAATTTCGGTGTTATTTGTCTCACTGATTGAATTGTATGACAGGAGTATTGGTTTTTTTGTCACTGTCATGAGTACCATCTCATATTGCATCATGAGTCGCACTCTATCTGTTCCATGTAGTACAATGTTAATTTAGCTTACATACCCTCCTGGAAGAGTGCTTATTGTGAGGGAAAAATGACAAGGTTTAGGGTGTCTTGAAATCGGGATTTATTTACATCCTGGAATCATTTTCTATCTTTGGGCATATATAAAATTTCTGTTTTGCCAGGATTACATGCAGATCTTAGGTGGGGAATTAGAAGAGAATGTGGCAAAAGTTTCTAATTTAGATGTTGAGTTCGTTAAAATGGGGTCAAGTTGGTCTGATCCTGTTGTATAAAAACAATACAAGGAGTCACGTCTAAAGCGCCTTTATGGTGAGACTTCAGTGAATGACTTAGAAAACAAAAATGTCATGCACAAATCTCACACAAGTGTTATAACTTGCCTACTTCCTCTCCAAACTAATCCCCATCATTAAGGGCTACTATAAAGAGATTCTTTACCAAGATCTTTCTCCCCGATGATGCAAGTTTAAAAAGCGGACTTTTTCTTGATAAGACATTTTAGGTGTGTTTGGGCAACTTCTGGTAAACTGAACCTCAGTAACTACATGTAGTTTAAAATTCACTAAATGAAATTGACACACATCACTTTATTAACCAGTGATCTTCATGTACAATGAAGTAGCAGTAGTATATGCCTGTATCGCATAATGCTGATTTAGACCAAAGCCCCTTCCTAAAGAGATTGAATACCATTAGCAGCAAAAGCTCTAGACTTTGAAGATCTTAATGTTAAACAAATTGCATGACATACTTTCTCATTCTGTCAATTAAAATAGTATTATTATGAGACTATTGAATGAGATTTTTTTTTTTTTTTCTTTTTTTTTTTTTTTTTCTTTTTTTTTTTTTGGACAAAAAAATTGCTGTAAATCAGAGTTCAATGTTGAATTCAAGGATTTTAAACTCTCAAAGCCAATGAACCTTAATTCTCTTTAAAATTACAACTTGCAGAAACATATGCAAGGGATTCATTGTCTCCAGGTCTTTATTCCATGTCTAGAGTTAATTATCTTTTACAATGGAAATAAGAAAGCCAAAGATTTCCTTGTTGCATTATGACAGTGTTCATCATTTAGTGTTCAATATAACCCTTCCCATATTATGTGTGTATTGGGGTATTAAGAATCCGCTTTTGGTATCATTGTCATAATGACTGTATAGTGGACATTGTTTGTACATTGACTTCTGCCTGTTTAGGTCTTTGGAATGCAGTGTCATCCAGTTCTTCCGTTTTTAATTACAGGCATTTCAGGGATCATTCTTCAAGTTCTGTCATAAAATAAAACTTGGTCAAGTTCAAATTATGAATACTGACTAGTAATATCAAGTAAGCTAGAGATGTTTCACCCTTTTCTGTTTAAGGTACTGATCTATATATAGGTAGGACTCCAAAGTGACTGTGCATGATTGGATTCCAAAGTGCGATGGTCTCGCCAAAGTGCGATGGTCACACTAAAGTGTGATGGTCTGCGCCAATTAAACCCTGATGGTCTGATATGCCAAAGTATGATGGTCTTCAATTATTCTCCAAAGCGTGATGATTTGACATGCCCAAGTACGATGTTCCTGAATCATGTCCCAAAGTGCGATGGTCTGCGCCAAACCCCGATGGTCTGACATGCCAGAAATGATGGTCCATTTGCAAAATCGAATGGATACAGTACTTCGGTATAGACTGTCACCAACATCCATGCAAAATATAAAAAAAAATGATAATATTAAAACAAATAATATATAAATAAAAAATGAGTCAAGAATACAGAAGAAAGGTCATATCTTATTCAATTACTAATTTTAAGTTGTCACATTATCAAACACAAAATTTATTGTCAATAATGTTTACGATAGTGCATAACAATTTATTACATGTGCATGGCAAACAATAAATGATCATCAATTTTAAAAGCATATGTGGTGACGCAGTACTTCGCCGTTGTCAGTACTTCGCCGTTGTCAGTACTTCGCTGTTGTCAGTACTTCGCTGTTCTCATGGTCCTTAACAATTCCAGCTGCTTACGCTTTACTGTTCCAATGGTCAATATTCTGATAGATAATTTGTTTTTTAATTCAAATTTATTTATGGAATTGTTTGTTTAGTACCTTTCCCTCTCTCATCCGGATTGAGGTCTGCTGTAATTTATCCATGAAAAAACCTTTGTCGGAGCAAACTAACATTTGATTTCTTCGTTTGGGTCTTTTAAAGACGTTACAAATGACGTCATGATAACGTTACGGCACAAACGTTACTTTACCCCGCACTATCGCACTCTGGCTGCCCTAGGATAGGGACCATTGCACTTTGGCATCCGTAAACGTCAACAAACCATTGTACTTTGGCGCAAACCATCGCACTTTCAATTCTTACTTACATACAGCGATTCCAATTCTGAAGTATGACTTCTAATTCTTCATAGTCTCGCATATATCTGTATTATGTAAATGTTCATTTAGTTGGATAACTTTAATCTTCAGTTAACTGTATTTATAGGAATAACCCAAAATAAATAATTGTTTACTCAGGTAATGGTTTTTCTTTTAAGAGTTTCTTCAAATATGAATTAAACGGATTCCTTTTTTGGCATGAAACAGACAAAAATAGTAGATTTCTATTTGTTTGGATGTACTCATTCTGTTTGACTCAACCTTACGCAATAAGGTGGGACTTGACAACATAGGATTAGACGTAGGTACCCCCAGTACGTTGGCCCGCTAGACATCCCAAGATTACAAAATTACACTGTAGAGTATCCTTCAACTTTGATAAGCCATCAAATTTTTGCACATTGACAACATTTTATCACCATACAGACACAAGTCTTATCCCACAAACATATTTTATGGCCTCGGATGGCATCACCAAATTTTAGGAAACATTTACGCTATCTCTTGTTGTATTTGCTCTACCCACCGGTTTTATTTGGGCAAGAATGGAACTGTACCAACAAGCCCTGTAATTAGTTTAAATTATGTAAATAAAAACGGGACATTATCTATCCAGAAGTCATCCTTTCTGCCAAGAGCCTGGTTGGAGTGTTTAGATAGTAGATAAATTAAGTAACACCCCAAGTTCTTCAATACTCATGGGCTTCCTTCATATTTTCCCCCTGATTTGGACAAGTGGTGGCAGTTGGTTACATCTGGGAGATACTTATGTGTCAATATCAAAGTGAATTTTCACACTTTTATGTCCCTTCTTCACAACATAAAAGTCTAGTCTTATCACAGAAATGATAAAACATGCTCTGTTTGGCTACCCTCTTCTCCTGGTGCCGGTGGGTCCATTATGGTATCAGCTGGGCATGATATCTCAGATATCCCAAATGTCCAGCCAGGCTGAAGGAATGCCTTTGTAATTATGTCACTGGGATAATGAAAAAACTCGTGGTATTCTCAGCATAGACGTGGAATTCAACCCTGGCATTTCATTGTTCAAAATTGTCAAGACAAATTGGGAAAATGTGTAAAACAAATTCGTTTTACTATTCTACATTGTCTTTTGAAGTTTTATCTCATTAATCAGAGCACTGTAACTGTTGGAAAATCCTGAACATTTAGATGAATAAAATGCAGCGAAACAGCTGTGCCCCATGATGCACCACTGTAGAAATGAGTCAGGAAGTGAAATGTTCACTACGCCTTTGGCAGTTTTTCCCTGTCCATTGTGATGAATACTATTCAGTGACACCTGTATATTGTTACATCAGTGCACTGATGTAAAAGAGGGATTTTTCACTTCCAAACACTTATCCTTATTACAAACAAAAAAATTTAATGCATTGATTAACATGAGTTTTGCTGTGTTTTGATTTCAAACAATGCAAATAAAACAATTTTCTATGTAAGAAGACTGGTTAAATTTTTCAGTGATTTTGAATGAAATTGAAAATATTTACCTTTATCCATCATATTATATGAAAATATTTTCAAAATGTTCCAGAGCTTGAATGTGGAAATACAGTGAGGTTATTAATTTAATGTAGATGTGAAGAAATATATTTATAATTCTTTTTAAATATTTTGGAGGGAATTTATTATAAGTATTTGTAATGCATTTGAATCAATACCAGCTGCTCATGTAACTCCAAGGTCTCATGAAAACACTCATAAAAAGCAATTGCAATTTAGAATTTGGATGATAATCTGTATTAGAATGTGAAAATGTCTTAATTGAAATTAGGATAGGTCAGTAGTATTGTTTAGAAGAAGGTTATACACCTGTACTAACTGTCCAGCACTGCCCCCTACCATGACTTCACAGGATTGATCCCCAAATTATCAAATTTCAAGTATCATGCCTTTGACTCAGCAGAGGGTATTAATCATAGAATTAATAATAGATATGCCTGTAAGTAGGTGTATTTATGTTATGTGTAATAGAAATAAAATCAATTTGAGAACCTGTGTGAAGTGGCCAATCATTCAATTTCTGTTGACAATCCTACCAGGGACCTTAACAAGGTTTTATTCTAGGAATACAAAATATTGTGTTGGTTATTTCTTTCAATATTAAATATATGTATATATATTTGGTTTACAAAAGATGCCTATGCAGTATAAGTTTAAAAGACTTAATGCCAATAACCTTTGCATCGCAGGTCATTAAATTGAAAAATGCATGGGTCTTAAATGCTCTGACTGTTCCCTACAGTCAAATAATACTGGAATCGGTGTTGCAAGAAAGTTTGGCAAATTTTTATGAAAGTATTCGCAAAGAACTTTATGGTGTATCTGGGTGTTACATCTTAATGTGCCCCCCCCCCCCCCCCCCCCATAAAATGGCCAGGGGCATATAGTGTAAAATCAGAAATTTTCGTTTGGGATTTAATTAATTCGTTATTTTCGTGGGTGAATAAAAATAGCAAAATTAAATCCACATCAAATTTTTGCACTGATTATGAATCGATGAAAATTAATGTCAACAAATTCAATTATCAGATTCAAAACAACGAAATTATAAACCCATGAAAATAAATGATTTTACAGTAGTGTAGCACCTGTCCGTCATTCCGTCTGTCCCAATACTCTCCCTTCACAACTCTTACACCCTTTGGATGATTTCAATGAAACTTGGTACAATGAAAGATCACAACATGTAGATGTGCAAGTTGGGAGGGGAAGGCTGTTCAAATTTTATTACAGGAGTTATGGCCCTTGGACTTAAGAATTTTTTTGTGTGTAAGGCAGTATCATCTTGTCTTCGCAACTCTTCTTTAACCCTTTGGAGAATTTCAATAAAACTTGGTACAATGAAAGATCACAACATGTAGATGCGGAAGGGGAATGCTGTTCAAACTTTATTACAGGAGTTATGGCCCCCTGGACTTGGATTTTTTTTTGTAAGGTACTATCATCATGTCATTGCAACTCCTCCTAAGGTGAGCAATACATGCCCTCAAAGGTCACAGATAAACTTGCTGCCAGCGGGGGCATTAATGGCATACAGACACAACATGCATATTTCATATGCAGTGTATATACATTACGTATTACTGGATGTTGATTTGAAGTCTAAGCACAAAGTATTAGGAAGGGGAGTATGGTGGTTTTGTGGTTTAAAGATCATTCACACTGCCACACCCCCACCACTCACCCCAGATAATTACGTAGTTTGCCGTAGCTTCGTCCTATATCACTTGGAAGCTGAAGTTGTCGTTTATTTTGCCCAGACTTACTGAACCAGAAGTGATGGAATCATTTGGCGTTTGATCAGGTCACCTAGTTTGAATGTAATCAGCCAAGTTATTGTCATATCGACCAACTGAAATTACAGAGGTTGTGAAGGATGTATTTCACGGGCTTAGTAAGGAAGGATTATTGGTTAAGGCAATTTGAGTCATATGATTGGAAAAACTTTCAGGTGAATGACTGCAAGTCAGAAGCATAGAGAAAAACTAGGTGAGTGTCCTACCACACAAACCACAGATTGGAGAACATCTTTTGTTGTGGGTACCAGGGTACTTCTTGGTGTTGTGCCCTGGGGTATGTGACGCTGAATTATATTAAGACCATAAAACAATGGGTGGGTGGGGATTATTGTTCACTGGGTAAATGGAAAGTGCATGGTTTTTGTGTTGGACGGATTAATGAGCCTTTTAATCTTTGAATTTGGTTTGACTTCCAGTACATTTGATTTTTTGATACAAGATTATGTTAGGAGTCATATATGTCTGTTAGTGGAATGATTTGCTCTGTTGGTTAACTTAAAGTCATACACAATAAATGGCTGCAGCAGACTCTACACGATTAAGACAGTTTTATCCAAAATCAGGATACTTTAATCAGTTAAGTCCTTAAGTGAGTGCCTGAGGAAATTCAACACTGGTTTTCAATGATTTGGTCTTTAATCAACAAATAAACACATGTTTACTAACTTTCCACATCCCCATGTTTTGTTTAGAGATTTCGAACCCCAGTGCCCATTATGCGTTTTTGCAGAAATCCAGTAATACCTTGAACAAATAATTATTTTTCTTTCAGAAAAAGTTTCCTGTGTTGATTTTTCACATTACAGAGGTTTCTTTACATGAGAACGGAACTTTGCGTAACTTTTCTGCTCACAGAAAATAAATATGAATCAATGGTGAATGTGTTGAGCTTTTAAAGTTGACATTTTCGCTTATTTTTTATTTCAATATCCTGTGTATGCCACATTAGACAAATCAAATAAAGTTGACCAGCTAACTTTATTTGTATGGTATTAATACTGAATGGTAACAATATAATTAACACTTCCCTTTTATTGGGGACTAAGCACTATGGTGAGTTACTGTTCATCCTTTCTTCGGTGGTGATTATAATTAATAAACTCCTGTGTGATTTGGTGCAAGAACCCCACAAGTAAGCAGGGGGGACAATGAATTTATCTAAACATTTACCTATCGGTTTTGTTCAGTTTGACAAATGATATCACCAAGTGGTCTTACAATTACAATGGAAATACTAGGACCTTTTGCTACCTCTCCGATGATTATCTCATTATTACCTATAGTATAGTCATTTAAAAAAGAAAAACACCAATTTTTGGCTGGTTATTGACACTGCTTGTTATTATTTTCTTTGGCGTATTTAAAGTAAAATTAGGGCGAAGCACTCTCCCACTTGCTGCACCATAGTAAAGCAGTAGTAGCGTGGCTTGACCTTGGAAATTTGCACCAAGGGGGGTTCTATTGACACAGCCAGACGTCATATTCTCATTTGTTCGTGGTCATAATCCTGATTCTATGTACAAGTAAACATATGAACAGCTTTATAATAACATATCGGAGTATGGATATTTTGATTAGAAAATGTCTTTTTGTAAAATCCAATTTTTGATCACCTTGAAGTGTGTGGTTACTGACTTAAAGTGCAAGAGGGTGAATTGACCTGAAATCGTTTGGGGACAGCTACATTGGCTCTATACATGTATATTTTATGGCTTTGCTAATGTAACTCATACAGAAAAACAATTAGCTGGTAATCTGTAAAGTTCATTGCTTTTGTGTTTTGTAAGGCCAGACTGGGGGGCCTGAATATAATCGCCATTATTAATTATGTGACATTTGATTTTACAGAGAGCTGGATGTGGACAGTTTGTATAGTACAGAGCTAGTGTCGAAATCTGTCTGTCCTAAAGTATGATGTACAGAATACAGGGGCTATAACCATGGACCAGACTCCCCCACTTCCCTGAGAATGGTAAAAAAAATATATATATCTGCCTATTTTCATGCAGTTTTAGTCGTGTAGTACTAAGTGCAAGTCCCTTCGTAAGTATAGGTTCCTACATGGGTAAAAATTGAACCTCCTTGGGGAAAAAGTACATAAGGGTGGAGCCCCTAGAAAAAATTGGATGGGGTGAACCTCTAAAAAAAAAATTACGTGGAATGGACTCCCTGAGAAAAAAACAACAAAGGGTGTGGAACTCATGGGAAAAATTACATGCAGTGGACCCCCTGGGAAAAAAATTACATTCAGAAGTGACCCCCCCCCCCCCGTAGGAAAAAAAATACAGGAAGTGGCACCCCCCTAGGAAAAAATTACAGGAAGTGGACCCCCCTGGGAAAAAAATTACAGGAAGTTGACCCCTGGGGAAAAATTACAGGAAGTGGACACCACCTGGGAAAAAAATTACAGGAAGGTGGACTCCCTGGGAAAAAAAATTACAGGAAGTGGACACCCCTGGGAAAAAATTACAGAAGTGACCCTACCCCCTGGGGAAAATTACAGGAAGGGACCCCCCTGGGGGAAAAAATAGTACATCGAAGTGGACCCCCCTGGGGGGAAAAAAAGTACATGAAGTGGACACCCTGGGGGAAAAATTACAGGAAGTGGACCCACTGGGAAAAAATTACATGAAGTGGACACCCCTGGGAAAAAATTACATG
>CAJDSM010019610.1:0-20129 GCA_903981925.1 Ostrea lurida
ATGTAATACTGGCTCGGTGGAATAAATATTGTTCATAGGAGAATTACCATCTCCTGAATTATTTTCAAGATCATCCCTTTAGTTCCATTTGTACAGATGATCATAATCATGGTAGATTTATATATAGTCCTTTATAAATCGAGACAAAAAGTAGTACTGACACATTTGCACTTTTTCTTGTAAATGAATGCGATACCACTACTGCAATATCGCCTACATCAATCAATCAGCCCTACCTATACACGTCTGCTAAATTGAGTCTGTTCTCTTCATTGATGTCCTGTAAATCACTGAAGGAGGACGCCACTGAAAGTCCACACCACTTCCGCCAGGAGTTGTACGGTGGAAGTCCATGATCTCGACCCCTCTGGAGGTTAAGTGCTCCAAGGTCAAAACCATGACCATGCGTGTCTGCGAACATTCGATCACGAACTGCTCCCTCAAACTGACTGATCAATTATGAAAGTAAAAAAAAAAATCAAATGAAGCTGCAACTATTATATTAATTATGAATTTAAGCGATCAGAAACATTGGTGGATAAAGATTGTTTTTATAGATTTTTTTTTGCCAGGCTGAGCGAGATATAAAATTTATCCACATTGTGTCTCTTTTATAGTTTGGTAAGGGTAGATTGAATATGATAAAGTTGCGTGTTACATATACATCTCATGTGTATGAAAGCCCATTAGCAAATAAATTCATTCTTCACTATTCATAATATCGTAATTAATTATTTATGTTGCGAGAAAATATCTCGTTTTTACGACATAACTATCTTGTAGAATCTGTAGTTGGAGATACTATATAAATCTTGGTCACATGATATATTTCATTCAAAAGCTTCTACATGTACATGAGGAAGAGTCGTCTCTATAAGGCGGTGACCTTTAATTCAAATTTTAATATAATTGACGACGGTTTTATCTATTAAAATAATAAATTAATAATAATTTTTCATTCATATGTCGATTTCGATAGTATCCCAGCGAAATAGAATAAAAAGATACCACAGATGCGAGTTTTCCATGTCTGCTATGTATTTACTTATGAGCTTAACGTGCAAAGCTAACAGACTCACCTTTCATGCAAAGGCTTCCGCATGCGTCAACTTCGCCTATAATTTCTATGTAGCAACATTTCCATCATCACGTTCCATCATGTTGTCGCATGTGCTCCTCACTTATTCCGATGACTGGCCAAGAGCCTTGTTCTGCGTGTGATCAGTTTTAAATCGAGTGGCAGGCTACTTATCGAACTAGCTGTTTTTTGAGGGTTTAAATTTTTGGTTTTTGCAGGGGTTAAATTTCAATAGTCATATTTAAAGGCAGCATTTCGCAAATTCTATGGTAATAACGATCTAGTGTGCCCATACATCTGTCATTGGGCCAAGTGCTGTCTGCATACGTGTTTCATATATGTAACAATTGCTGAGCCGTTTTTTTATACACTGATTTTGACTACGGATTATTCAGTTTACCTGATCACGACAATATGGGATTACGACGGATGTGAGCGGTCGACAGGGGATGTTTACTCCTTCTGAGTATCTGATCCCACCTCTAGTGTATTCAGGGATCAGTGTTTGAAAAAGCACATTTTCCTGTTTACCAAATCAAACGCTTCAAAGACTATTTTTATGTTGTGCAACTCAACTTATTTATATTTTCCTCATAATTACGAGATCTTGACTCAGATTTATTACGAGATATGTTCTCGTAATTACAAGATATTTTCTCGTAATTTTGAAGTAATTATCTCATAAATACAAGATCTATTTATGCAATAGCGGAATGTGAACTTATTGAAAGAATATAGGAAATTTCTTTTCTTTCGGAAGATTGACTCTAGAGGTATTTTATAAAGCTACCTGTCCGCTTTCATTCCGTTGGATGTTATAACAAACCGCGCCAAATCGGACACCCGCTCTCCACCATCGGTGATCAACATATGTGGGTCATGGAAGGTGGACTCAATGGGAACAGACTCAACCCGAGTCATGTAATCCTTCAGAACGTACGCTATTGTGGGGGGAATCTACAAAATATTCGCACATCGTAGGTACATTGTAATTTGTTCCGCTGTAGATATAAATATATATATTATATATACGATAAGATATACATTTTCGGTCGAGCAAAAAAATCATAAGATTATCATAATTATTATTATGGATTCGTCGATTTTCATGGACATCACAATTTTGTAGGTAATATGCCAAATAATTCAGTTTCGTATCACAGAATTTGGTAGAATTTTACTCACTGTACTTGTACAAATTTCGTTGATCACGTGATTCAAACTAGGAAACCACCGAATATTTGAACTTACCTGTGAATGTCCAAATCTGAATGCAGCGGCGTTGAAGACGTTTTTCGCGGCCGGATTCACACTACTGTTATAACTAAAGCTGAATCCCCTCTTTCTCAATTTCAGATTGAATTTCACAAGATCCTCCTCTCGTAGAACGGTGGGCAGATATTCCCGGTAGGTAATTTGTTGTAACAGGGCGCCCACAATTTTCCTCGCCTCCTGGAACACCCGCCATTTCCCCCAGTTGGGTCTCACTTTTCTCAGTTCGTCTGCTATTCGGTTGTGCTCACGTAAAAACATTAAATGATTCCCTCCTAGTGATGGCACAACGTTCACACGGTGATCACCTACAGAAAAGGATACTGACATTTCCAGTGCTCGTGCCTTTCATATCACTACGCATTGTAATGAGAGTTATACCCCCATGAATTCGTTGCAGCGGTGAACAACTATACAGAAAGATATTATAGTACGTCTATTTCAACGACTGGAAATTCTAACGGAAATGAAAGTAGAATGTGAAAATAAAAAAATAATTTCATGATGAGAATACATGAGAGTATGAACTGCAACGCTTCGCGCCGGCAAGAAGCGGCAAAGCGCATGACTGATCATGACGTCACCATTCTTACTCTCCTACACTTCTAAAAAGGAAAATTATTTCTAAATTAACGCGGTTCCTTTTTATCTGTTTCCGTTCGATAGCAGATGTCTTAAATTGATATACATGTAGTTGTGCATATGTAATCGTTTGTATGCATAATTAAATCTCAACGACCCTATACAGTGAATTACAATTTGATTGGTTCTGAACAAATGACGTTACCCGCTAGTTGACAAAAGTCCCCCTCTTCGCTTGGCTGACATGATCCTCCCGATGGCAACAGATCCCCGTCCGACATCAGCAAACTTCCTGTCAATCAAATGGCGCATCGTTATTTAATTATAATTATGACGTAATTGAAGTCCCTCCCCCGCACCTGAACAATAACCGACGAAATCAAAATATTTGTTCGAAGGAAAATACTAGTATCAAGCAGGAAATTATATGAATACTGGATGCATTCTCCGACCATAGCAAATGAATAGTCCGTGCTTTTCATGAAATCTCTTTTAAAAGATATCTAATTAAACATTAAACTTTTTTCAAATTCAGTTTCATGCATGCAAGTCATTTTGTTCCCTCTTGAGAACCAAGATGTACGGTCAAACCTCGTTATCTTGAACTCGATGGGACTGACATAAAACTTCGAATATCCGAGGGTTCGAGATATTGAAGTAAAAATACATGTAGTTGGGACTTTCAACTCACTTCGATATATCCATAGTATTCGATATATCGATATTTGGGAATCCGAAGTTCAACTGTAATTAGCTGTTGTATGTCGATGCGTAGCCACTATGTGTGGGTCGAATTCGGCGACGATTTGATGACTTGAATAGTACTTTATGTAAAAGCAAATATAGCAAACAGTGATCAGTCTTAATTTATGATCATTCAGAAATGGCATATCTTATTGATCTCAGAGACGAGTTGACTTTATATAAAGTGTATAGTAGTTATTGTTATACCTGTGTCCGTTTCTGCGAGATCGAACCACGCCCTCCGCGAGTCTCCGTACACGACCCACCATCAATGAAAGATGATATCTGGTTGATCTGCTCCCTCACACTAAGCAATACATTTTATACTACTGCTTTAAAAGAATGTAATTCTGAAATTCCATTTCAACTTAAGGTGTTGTTACAGTTGGTTACAAAGTCAGAAATGCTATAGGAAGAAACTTCTCAACAAAACAATATCAATTTTTTAAATCTTCTGATATAAGGAAAAAGTAAAACAAAGTTTAGCTTAATTGTCTCTTTTTGATGCAAGTACCTTGGTATCAAGTCTATTTGAAAAAAAAATACAATATAAAGAAATAATTATCAAAATTACTCAACCAGGATTCTAAACCATAAACCCGCTTTAAAAACGATAACACCAGAGTAACTTTTGAAACAAATGTGCGAGTGTTGGATCAAATAAAACATTTACATAATAACTGAGTTGTAGCTTCTGTCACCCAGATATATCTATGTAATTTTTTTTTATATAATAAGACATTTTTATCATGGATATCGAATAAAGGGATATAAGAAGCTATCCATCGTGGTTGTAATTTCATCCTAAGGTACCCATTTTCGTTTGCCAACATTAAAATTATACAATACTTAAATTTTTTTCATGTTCAATAATCAGTATATTGAGCAAATCGAAGAGCTATCTAGCATTCTATATTTCATTAGAATTACCGAAGGGTAGATCATTTATTCAGAAAGGTAGAGCATTTTCCATCTTTTTTGTAGTGAAAAGGCGTTCCCCTGTATTGCATACTAATAAATTCCCCCTCTTTATAGATTCTAAAATTATGTGCATTTAGCAACTGCGGTTCTATAAATACCTCTTGCTTAGCATGTAATAAAAAAGTACCTAATCGAAATTCTTCACTGTGGAGTGATCCTTAAGACGGCATGCAAATGTCGAAACAGAAAAGAAGAATGCGAGGACTGCTAGTAAGGCAACGTTACAATAAAGAATATCGTCTAAATCGACCGTCTTTGCAGTACTCGTCCATATTCATAATTTCAAAGCAAATATCGTTTTGAATTTCCCCATCTATTCAAATTCTACCTGGCTGACAGCCGTCTAGCGGGGGAGCGGGCGGGATCTCACAAACTCCATACAGTTGGTGGTGAAATGAGGATCATCAGCGGGATTGGTATGGAAAACAATCCTCTCTGGTGAAAATAAAGTAAAAATTAGTTTGGTGCTTTTAAATGAAACACCCTAACATATATATATATATAAAAAGATAATCGATACCATTTCGATGCAATTCCTGACCATATGAAGTAAATGCAAAACGCGTTAGTATTTCAAACCTGTCCTTGTACTCATCACCACAACACGTGATCGGCGAATCAAACCCTGAAAGAAGATCATTTCTAGTTAGCATTCCTTTCGTGGATATTTTTACACTTGCGTGTCGATAACTAAATGGAAAAAGTTATCAAATACACATATGGCACATCCTAAGTTGTGTCGCCTTCGATGACGTAATTGATCATAATTATATCAGATGGATTCACAAGAAAAGGTTTGCTTTTGATATTTTCTGAATTGCAAACTGTAATGATAGTCATTTCCTCATGAACGTGATTCAGGTGTAATCAGTGCGCGTATGAATATTGATANAGCTCGAAACGTGTCCATGCCCCTTTAACGGATGGGAATGAAATGAAAGTACATATAAATAAGAGTTAAAATTCAGTCTGTAAGATACATGAGGATGTTTCACACCACNNNNACCAACATGCTTGCGCGTTATTCATTTCATACATGTATACCGTTTTGGCAGTGCTACAGTAGATTTTTTTTTGGAATATCAATGTCTAGAATTATGAGTTCTGGGTATCTAGGTCTTACAGGTGAGCAGTGTGACCTATAGGTCATTGTTCAAAGTTCCCACACTACTTCGAATCGTAATACCACAAATTGCAAAAGATCTTAAATTCAGACAAAAATAAAATGTCAAGGATTATGGTTATATCAATGTTTCCCATGACTTAGCAAAACATGCAATTGATATAATTACAGAAATAATGATATAAATTAATTAAATTATGTAGGCATATTTTTTACTCCGAACAATAGGAACAAACTGCAACAGAGGACGACGAAAGAACGTGCTTTTTTCAAACTACAGTGTATGTAAATTCTACCTTACGGAAAAGAGATTAATGATTCTATAGCACAAGAAAATGAAATGATTCTACAAACAATACTAAATGTAGGTACCTTCCATCACAGGCGTGGACACTATGTCGTGATCAATGAACTGCCCCCACACCATGACCATCAGGGTCTGGGTATAATCAGTCTCCGTGCAGTCTCCTGCCGCTCGGAATAACTTGTTACTGACCAATCTCGTGCTAGGAAGAGGCTGTCCATTTTTACCCGTCGTTCGTGGCGAAGTGATATCTAAAATGCAAATACGCATGTACATGCTTTTAGAAAACGCGCCAAAACGGAAGATGTTTGTATTACCACAATGCTGACTTTTATTATCCTTCTAAATTGTCGTACGTAAAACAATTTATGCAAGATGGCATTCTCGTCTATTCAAAACCACGCAGTTTAAGAGACAGAAAATGGAATTCTCAGTTTTTGCAGCATAAAAATGACTATATAATCAATTTTAATTTTATTGAATAATTAACGATTTTAAATACAATGCATTGAAAATGATGGAAATTACAGTTAGGGGTAAGCATTCAAGCGACATATAACTGGGTTTACATTTCAAACTTGTGCGAGGATTTAATCTGGGTCTGTAGAACATTTAACATTTCAACAAGTCTATACGCTAGTAAAAGTAAGCCTAATTTGCATACCGTCGTCATATTGCGCAGGTTGATATCGAGGCTGAGGTGTGATGGCAGCACCCCAATCCGGGTAATTTATATTATTGCAACTTCCGTCCATGGATCTGAAGGCACTTTGTTCTGCTTTGTCACAATTTTCTTGCGTCTCGTTTGGACAGAATTGTGACAGGATTTCTTCACGAAGTTCGGGATGAGACGCCAGTTCCGTAGGTGTCATGCCAGTTCTATATATCAAGAAAGAAATGGAATTGAACGAGGGTCTGTGTTTAATATTGAATTCAATCCGTGCAAACACGAGTAACGTTGAATCATGAAAATAATGTATCCCGATAACAAGGTTGCTTATCGTAAGAGACGACTAAATGAGGAGGTCCTTTGAAAACTTGAGACACCATGTCACAGCAGGCATGGCAGGATATGATCCCTTCCTTCTCAAAGGCCGTAATAAAGCATGGGCCTAAATTTTGCAGCCCTTCACCTCACCGGCTATGCTGGTCACGTGTTCCACNTTTGCAGCCCTTCACCTCACCGGCTATGCTGATCACGTCTGTTCCATACGAGTCTAAGATTCGGCGCGAACAGGACGTTATAGTACAACCAACGACATTCGATATTTATTTGAAGAGAAAATTGCAAAAATTTTGCTACTTACAACGTCTACCACTTTAAATAAGTTATTCAACTTATCAAGGATGCAGCTTAGATAGAAACACATAAACTCACTCCTGGACCAGCATCCGGGTAACCTCTATGGAGATGATACCGTTTAAGGCCATTTTCTCGGCTTCTTTCTTGCGTTTGCTGATCATGTCATGCTTTTTTTTCGATGGTTCGTTATTGTTGTCAATTCCTAAAACATAAAACCAAGTCATTTTAGCATGCAAAGAATCAATTCCGCTAAAGAATATTGAAAATTAATGTTTAACCAAATGCGAAATGTCATTTCAATGGCGACACCAATATAGTCTGTTTGCCACTCTGTTTATCCATAATCACTTCTGCCTTGATCTGATATCTTACAATGTTTTCAATATTTTCATATTTCATGCAAAGGCAATTGATAATTATTTTAGGAAAAAACCTAATTAAGGATGTTTTGCATGGTGGTCAAAGTCCCGGATCAAAGTTAAAGTATAGCCGACCTTCCAACTTAAATTACTACACTTAAATTATATATTTCATACTTGTGGTTGAATATGAAAGTTCAGCTTTGAGACAAGGACATTTAAACTATCTCCCTTCTGTAAATTGAAGCATTAACGGATGTACTGATACAAGTAACGCTGATATTTANATATATTTCATACTTGTGGTTGAATATGAAAATTCAGCTTTGAGACAAGGACATTTAAACTATATCTCCCTTCTGTAAATTGAAGCATTCCGTTACAAGTAACGCTGATATTTAAAATCATTTTTTGAGTCAATTGTGTAGTCAGAAAATCAAATGAAAATGATAATTGAAAGAAAAGGAGAGAACCTTTTTCCTTAAATTGACGTAACTCCTTTCTGTAATTTTTGAGAGTTTGGTCTCCAGCTTTGATTGCTCGGCGCACAGCCTTCCGAATTTCCTCGCTGCTTAAGCCATCTGTCGTGTCTAGCAGTGGGATAAGAATAACCACCAGGAAGGTAAGAAATTTGACATCTGAAAATAAAAACTTTATAAATCGACAAGTTTCAAAAAATTGTAGTCATCGCCAATGGCTGTACGGTGGAGTCGTTAGGTTTACTTGAAAGTTGGAAATCTGAGGTATACCCCAAACCATAACTATAAAAGCATTGGGATGGGGATGACATAATTTTATATCTGTGCCTTGACGTTTTATGATATTCTATGACTTACAAGTCATGGCACACAAAATCAAATGTTATTTAAAAGTATTTGGGTAAGTTTCTTATGTTAACCAATAGATTAACAAGGAAAGAATACATTTTAGTTTTAAATGCTTTGAAACTATCACTTGCTTTCAAGAGTTACAGAAAATAAGTATAATATGTAGGTTAAATGCATTTGTCAAAGTCACCGAGTCAAATGGCTTGTGCCTTTTCATGATTAACTTTTAAATGAAATATCAAATATCTTTCCCAGAGACTCAAAATAAAACATGCACACGCACAAAGGAAAAAAATATAAAAGTGAATATTACAAATGGAATAAAAATATACGCTACCAATGGAAAATCATATCAAATCAATTAACAAAATACGCAGTAGGAAAGAAGATTATTGCAACGTATGACATGCCATGGAAACTGTCAATGTTTGTTTTCATTCTTGTAGTTGATTGTAAAAATAATTGACTAGTTAATCAGAAAGTAATCTTCATTTCAAGTGGAGTTATACACAAGCCAACATTCGTTCTCCAGAGGTTTTGGCTGAATACAAAGATTACGGTATTATCTAAAAACAGACACGAATCTGTAGAACTCCATCGCTTTTAAAAACAATTTGTTTATCTGATTGTACAAATGTATATACGTCAGTGATAAAATTCAATTAAATCCATTTCATTCAAGACTGATTGATATCCGTACCACGGAAAATCCCCTATCATAGTAAGCACTCCTATATTTTGTCTGTTTTTCATTTAATGTATTTTAATCAAAATCACGGGGGTAGATAATTCAGGTAGTATTATACTTAAACCTTTCCTTAAATCGGAATATCTTTGAAATATCATTAAAGATTTACACTTCACGAGTCTGTTTAAAAATATTTGCTTATATACTAAATTTGGATTGGTCATTTGACTCCCATAATCCTTTAATGGTGACTTCTTTTTTTTATTTCACAAACAAAGGTGAAACTGTCGTGATATAAAGGTAATTAACTGCATGGCAGTACACCCAAAAAGGAAAAAGGGCGAAATTCTTCCATGAAATTTGATCAATTTTAAGCATGGTCATTGGTTCTTTATCATTGATTCCACCCGACGAAGTGTGGTTTGAAACCCTATTGATAATCTATATAACGTATGTATACATGTACCACTTTCGCTCTCCTGTACATACCAAATATGAAAGAAAAACAAGTCATAGTGCATGTTGCACTTTGCCACTAGCGTGACTATCAATAATGATAGAACTGAAAATTTATATTAAATGTAATATGATGTAACTATAAATAATTAAGAATCAAATGGTTTGTCAATAATATTGATGAAAATATGATTTTGATACCGAATAATAAAGATGGACCACATGATTATGAATTACAAATTAACTATAGTTATATACGTAATCATTACATCATATCCAAAGATTCTACTCCTTGTGGTCTGAAACCGCCATTGAACTTGATTAAACCAGACCCCAAGGAGAAATTTACAAAAAATGTATACTTATATGTATTTGCAGGCACCTGGATAGCCATGGGCATTTCCATTAAATTAAGGAAAGAATTTTCCCGATGAAATTGTGTTAATCATGTCGGCAATTACATTCGCTTAGATAATTTGTACCACGTAGATTGAAAATTTTTAAAAAGTGTTGAATTTATAGGCACTACATTCTCAGAATAAAACATAGTGCAACTGAATAATTCCTACGAGACGCAAATAAAGCCAAATATTTTTATTTCTGGAGTTTAACAATCAACTTTTCAGTAGGATACTCAGTGGTTTCAAATTACTATTATAGAAATAAGGGGGGGGGGGGGATTATGAAAATTACACAGTAAGTTCGTCAAAAATTGAAACCAATTGTATTGTTTATGAAGTAAACAATAAGAATAATGTAAACATAAATAATCACATCACATGTACATCATTCAATTCCCTGGAAATACAACGGATTTACAGCTAATATAGCAAAATTTCCTACTCACCCATGCTGCTTTACAGAGAATGTTTTGGTCCTCTGTCTGAAAATAATGGTACCTTGGGATTTAAATAGCAAAGCATGCTATGATTCACGAGGATTGCCAAATATTTAATTTTAAAATAATAGTATTATTGTAATTTCATTGTGTGAAAGACTCCGGCCATCACCCCAGTTGCCTGCTGTAAAGAAAATACCACATATACAGGTGTAAACTGGGACCCTCTGTCTCAGTATCGCCAAGAAAATTTCATTCATTTAAATAGTTATTCGTTTTGTAAATTCTGTCACGGTCAAGCTGATTCTGACGTTCATTGAGTCTCACCATCATCACACCACAATATACAGACGCATTTATAATAAAAAGAATTAGAGAGTTGGTACATGTGTACTCTAGCAACATATATAGGTGTGAAATAAAGCAATTAATGAAGCAGAAAGGGATAGTACAGCTACATGTAATTTTGGTGAATTTATTCCTCACCCCGAAACATCTTATTCCTTTCTAATATAATATATATATATATATACTAAATATAATTATATATATATATATATATATATATATATATATATATATATTATATATTATATATATATATATATATATATGAAATACACAAAATAAAATTCACAGTGGTCGGAAAGTTATAGTTTCTTTTTTCTTTTTTAACTATATATATATATATATTATATATATATATATATATATATATATATATATTATATATATATATATATATATATATAATATATATATATATATATATATATATTTGATATTTTTTCAACTCAGAAATAACAATAGGAACCAACTTATATAGTAAAATGAATTTTCGTCCAGGAAGCCAAAAATTAAAGGACATGATTTAAAGATCGTAATTGTTGTAGATTTGTAAATTAATGCATAACTGTGTTATTTTTTAATAGAAAATGACTTGTATGAATCTTACGGATTCATTTTGAATCTTTTTGAAAGTTGTTTATCGACACAATTCCTTTTTAATGTAAATGTGAAGTATGGGCGTTCTAACTAAGTGGGAGAACACTGACAAAAATACGTTTACGATAGCCGTGACGTCATTTTAGTTCTTGGTCAATACTTAGAAAACGCAGACAAATTAATATCAAAGGCTGATCCTTGCTCCTATCGGAAGTTTAAATTCAGGTGGTTATGCGCATGACTTAAACAATTAACATATCATTTACATGACCTGTAAGTAGTAATGATGTCAAATTAATGAATATCATATCAATGGATTATTAGCTTTAACATGTTTTATAGAAGAAAGTAAAGGCTAAAAGCGTACATAAGATCCGGGGGGGGGGGGGGGGGGGGGGGGGGGGCACTTACTATATACCTATAGATAGGGATGTGCCGCTGGAATAGGTAGCCTTTTCCACTAGAGAATAAATCAGCATGAAATATATGATAAGGTTAATGTTTACTCAATTAATTATATGAATGGCCATCTAATTTGATCCAGCTTTGGCAGTTCTTGTTTGTCATATGGGAAAAGGTCACCATTTGAACAGAAAATTATATGAAAAGGTATACAATTCTCAAATCTAAAATATATGAAAAGGGTGGGGGGTCTGCAATGTCAGCGGCACATCCCTATCCATAAAATTACGAAGTGCCCCCCCCCCCCCTCCCGGGCATAAGATATTACTAAATATAATTAAAAGAATGCGCCAGACATTTTTTAAATGCAGCTCGTAGGCTAACTTTGAGTATCTTGACACAGAAATCCCGATTATGACACACTCTAGGACCATCATGCCTTAAACATTCACAATTCCCGCTTCATGGAAATAATTGGCCTCTTTGTCAGAAGTAATTTCAGTGAATTTTATTATAATTTTACAAGTTACACCTAAAATTCTCGCGTACAAATTGATTTGTGTCGTGTATATTTAAATTGGCGCCTATCTCGCTATTTTTTTTTTCTACTTTCACTTTTCCGAAGAAAGTGTTGCAAGAAGTCATCACTTTGGTATAACTTGTGGAATTTCCCTACCTATTCTTTTATAGCAAAGCTGAAGTGATAGGACTCGAATTCAATATGGCGGAAATTTGCATCAATTATTCATAAGCACAAGTTGCAAGGACGTTTGTTAGTGCTGATCGATTGAGTGACACGCTTAATTGATTAACGGCTGACAAAATACTTAACTCTTAGAATAGCCTTCAATTAATTTAGCCAACAATGTATACATCTTTGTCTATTTTCTTCAAACAGGACCACCGAGACAGTAATTTCCCACAATCATCTTTCTATAGTTCTTTTGATGTACCAGATGCACATTTCGACAAAATATGTCTTTTCAATGATGCTCATACCGAATTGTTTTAAAATAACCCGAAACTTGAAATTTGTAAAAACCATTGTGAGGAAAATGAGTTACATTGGGGTTTCGTGCAACTTATTTCATACTCATTATGCTAAAAATATTCGGGTTCGTCATACAAAATTATTGACGTCATTCCTTTTCAATTCGTCATTAAAACAGAGCGACGTTTAAAAATTTCATAATATTCAATCGTGTACCATCGAATCCTTTATCGGCAGTTAAACTTAAATATACTTCGTGCATCCAGAGCTTCGAAGGCCAAGAGTCCATAAATGCTAGAACTAGGACAGTAAATTCTCTTCCAAGACCAAAAAAAAAAAACAACCCCCCCCCCCCCAAAAAAAACCAGTCCCAGTCGCTCAACATTGTGCTGAGCCAGAAGTCGCCATTTTGGAACAGCTAACATCTACGCAACTGTTGCCGCCATCAATTGTGAATCGGAGTCTGAGGGCTTCTGTTGCAGTATGCAGTGCTACTTATGGAAATTTATCAAATCCCAAATCATCAAGGTAAAGTTCATATCGAGTATCTGGATAAAGTAATTCAATCGTTAATTTCGGCACCTTCCTTATTCCCGATCCAACTTCAACTTAACAAAATCAGGCTGTGTTTGAAGATGGTGTATTTCAAATCAAACCTAGGCACAAGGAGCAAAAAAATCGTCTCTGTCTCAATATAGTAAGACGCGTTCGCAATTTTTGCATGAGTTTATTTGGTCAGGTCACAGGAATCTGAAGTTATTTCAATGATGGAGCTCAAATAAAAAAAAATAATACACCCCCTATTATAGTAGGGGTGTATTATTATTTTTATTTGAGCTCTATTATTGAAATAACTTCAGATTCCTGTGGTCAGGCAACCATCGGAAGCAATCCCAATGTTTAGATGTATGACATTGATAGAAAGATGGACTGAAAAAATCAAAGGCAAGTGGTTGGACTATGACATTCAATTTCGGCTCAAAAAATCTTGTAACTCTTCCTTGAGTTAGGCGTCTGTTGACGCAGAATTGTGGATGATTTATATGCAGTCCATTGCTTCTTTTAACATTGTATCACAGACGCAGTCGTCGCAAACTCGCAATTCTAATGAATGATACAGTTATTTTAATTTCAGGGCATTTGTAACAAAACCAATGGCAATTATTGGCATATTAACGAAATTCTTTCCTCTCATTAGTTAAATGTCACAAGGCTAATGCAAATGCTATGTCCGATCCACGTACATCCCAAATTAATTTCAACAATCGTTCGTATAAGAAATGAATCTTATATTTTTTTTCGGGTGATGCAGGTATTACCGAATTTTAGACGGTAAAACTGCAATGATGAAGAGTTTTACCGTCGAAAATCTCGGTGATAACCTGCATATCACCCGAGAAAAAATATAAGCTTTATTTTTTATCATTTAATTTTATATCACAACAACAAAATAATGTTCATTAGACTTTAATTGTTGTTCAGGTACTTGATCGAAAAATCACCTCAATTCTTAAAATGTGCGACGTGGTTTAACCAACGAGAATCGACGCTAGGTAATCACTTTTAAAAAATAAAATAAAATATCTTCATTCCAAGAACCAGCATTCCCAGAGCCCCAAAGCCGGGTACAATCCAATATTGCAAGTTAATTGTCACAACTTATTGGAAATGGGTCATTCACCTATCACAATTCACAGTATTATTATAGTATTTAGATGATTTGTTATCTACATACCCAAATATGCAAGATGCTAAATGTTTATCTCTAGGTTTCAGTCGGGATTTTCTTTGAATTTCAATGGTCCAAGGAGGAGGTTGGAGTTTAAAAACATGACATTAACATTTCAGTACAGAGTGTTCAGGTAGAAAAAAAAATTGATAAAGAAGTTAAATCATTGAGAATTTGGGGCCCATATTCATACGCTCCCAGTCCCATGTCTAATTTGCGTTGCAACTCCATTGGAGTAAGGTGGTTAGCGAGTGATAACGCCCCAGTAAGCATTTGTCCGGTGTCCTCTAGTGAGCACTTGCCCAGCGTCTTTTGTCGTCGTTAACTTTTCATAGTTTCACCTTTTCCAGCACCACTGGACCAATTTAATATAAACTTGGTACAAATTTTCTTGGGTGAAAAGGATTCAGGAAGGGTCATGCCTCCTTTTCATGGGATTAATTGATTATTTGTTATTTTACGTCCCACTCGAGAATATTCACTCATGTGGGGACGTCGCCATTTCTGGTGAAGGGCTGCAAAATTTAGGCCTATCTCGGCAACTTAGGGCCTTTGGAACAGGGAGGGATCTTTATTGTACCACACCTGCTGTAAACGTGAAAATATCCCTATACTTTGTGCAGCATTTTGTTATAGCTAAATGATGGAAATGTACATGTATATCATTCAAAATGGTTAAACTGTATTAAAGATATCGTAATGGAGACTGGTAATATCCAGATTTGGAACAATAAGCATGTACATGTAGATAAGATACTAATTGTCATGTCTCTAAAATAGAAAACAGTCATTATACATGTTGTTTATACCTGGAGAAATCAAGTTTCAGTCTATTAAGTATTACTATCTTAGATTTCAAGGATTTTACAAGATGGCCTCCATTGAATATTGAATTTTTTCGTCAAAATTGATGTTTAATGTGAAAATATCAATCGGATGTTATTACAAATACCAGTAATTTCTTTCTTAACTGCTATTTAGTCACTTTAAACCATCAAACTATGACTTTTTTCATTTGGTGTATACGCTTTTTTCAAAATGGCCGCCATTCCCGACATTTTTGGCGGATTTTCGAGTTGGGTCAACTTCTGAAAATGTTTGTAATGATCTAAGCTACCACCATGCCAAATTTCATGCTTTTATCAACTTTTGAGCAATTATTCCAAAACTCTGCACAAATCGCCTGGACTATTACTTCTGTTTTGGTTTCAACAAAGTGGTGGATTATGGCTTAAGTTTGATATAGGACGCAGGGCAGCAAGCATGATATTCTAGAGATGTGAGATGAATACCTTTACTGGAAGTCACTACACTGTATTTTTCAAATGCTCCACAGGTTCCGGGGAGTGGTTCTGTTCTTATTCCTGTCCTATTGCTGGTTATTAAACAATTCAGACTTCCAGACGACCATTCTTTATTATCGGTATATTTAAAACATTCCAATAATATGGATACATTGATTCATAAATTGAATTTTAACAATCAATATCAAAAATACAAACATTCTTTACAACATAAGTATTCTGAATATGAATATTACAAGTAAGTGAANCCTTTACAACATAAGTATTCTTACATAAAATTCTGAATATGAATATTACAAGTAAGTGAACCCCCTGCACCAATCAAATTTACCTCTGAAATCCGCGCCAGAGGATACGTTTATAATCTTACCTGTTAGATAAATGAAAACCGACAATTCAGACTTCCAGTCGACCACTGAGAGGTCTGAATTGACGCCCCTCATTTACACTAACGATCATCCCCCTAGATCCCTTACCCTTATTTGATAAAGTTGAAAAAATATCCGAGATTAGCATTGTCTTTTTATTTACGTTCAAAACCAACACCATCTTTCAATTAAAACCTCTCTACAGACAGTGCGTATTTAATAATTCTTTGAAGATTTTGCATATTCGAAGTACATTTATTCTTTCTTACTTATTATTCGTGCATTTTCCTTGGTCACTATCACACGTGATCCTGAGTGTCTGCACCCTAAATTAATCTTGACGTGTTTACATTGATTCTAACAAATGTAGTTGTTTTAGAATTTTGGAGAATAAAACTTTTATGTCTTCCTTTCAACTTGCCGCGAAAAGGTCAAACATTCTTGGCGCTATACTGAATGATAATTTCTGCAGTGTAATTTTCAGTTTGATAAGTTACCAAAGGAGAGATGGGACATGGTAAAAATGAATATAAACTCTGAAAATTATATAGATCTACTTCTACATAGGCAGTTGGATCTATAGATAACAAAATGTTTAAAAGTGTAAAAGAATTTTATTTCAGATTTAATCATGAAATGACAGAAAAAATTAACAGCTGAATTTTTTTTTTGAAATTCCTCCTTATGAATGTCTTCTACCCCTGCGGCCGCCGCTACCACCACCGCCACTGCCACCACTTCCGCCGCTACCACCACCGCCGCCCCCAGGTTGCTTGTCGGATCTCCATTTGGAAAAGTCAATTCCAGGAAGTAAGTTACAGCCGACCCAGTCGTTACTAAAATGAATCAATAATTCAACAAAATGAATGTTGGCCATGCTGTCGAGCAAACCCATCTTGAAATAACACTATTTGTCATGTCTACGATAATTTTCGCAACCATGCATAATATAATTGTGCAATATATTCCAATACATATGCATAGCGCTAGACATGAAGTTGATATCAAATTGCAATTTTGTTATATTTTCATATCCAAGTACATGTATATACATGTCCAAGATGCATAAACATGCAATAATATATGTTGCACTATCTCAAAAGAAACTTTCAAAGCAGAAAAAAAATTCATTCATATATATAAAGAAACGTTTGTGAAATTCAGAGAAGATTTAATATATAACAGTAGATATACATTTAATATATACCTTGGATTCGGCACGTGAAACACGTCAGGTTGTATAGAATCCACATTAAGATTCTCACACAGGATTTTAGACAGCTTCACTTTTCGTATTTCTTGCAATTGTTCTGCAATTCAGAAAAAAAAATTCGTCCTGATCAAAATGAAGGAATATTGAAATAAGTGTTTACACTGACATGGAAACTCTGTTTTTAAAAAGTCATGGAATGACACGTGACCATCACTGCCAATGCTGGACGCTTACAAAGAACTTAATCGCATGGGTTGAGAATCGATCTCCAAACTGCAAGGAGAACGCTCTAAACATAAATGCTATAATGGTACCTCGTAAAGTGAGACTTAAAAAAAGTAGATCTCAATTCACTGAAAGCATAAAGAAATGGGGTAACACTACAAAATATTGAAAAGCCTCAAAGATTCTATCAAGATTGCAAACTCTTTCCATTATTCCATCAAGTTCATTGTGGAAATTTCCTCCTCCAAGAATATTTTTGGATACCACAGCCAAATCGCCACACAAAGCCCACTGACTCTCATTTGTACCCTATGTCATCCACATACTTTTAAAGTTTTACCTAAGGAATTATTCACCCAATCAGACGTATCTGCCCTATTCCGATTCTCTCCAAGACCAAGAACAAATTCTCAAAGCTCACTTGGTAGAGGGCATGATCCTTTCAAGGTGTTGTCCACAACTGATGAAATGTCAGGATTGGACCAACGGTGCCTCTTCCAGTAATACCTCACAATGACAGGGTTCCACTTGTTAATACTTGTTACCATTCCGCCCTCAAGAACCTCAACAGTATGCTGAGAAAATGTTTGTCCATTCTGTATGCTAATAAAACGAATGGTTGATGTTTTCAAGGAACCCTTTTGGCATCCTTCATAGAAACCTGGAGGAATAGACTGTTTATCCTTTACCTAATGGGGGTTTCAAAACATGTTCAGACCTTAAATGTCAATTGTGCATATATATACATGTACTAGTATAACTCAGACACTAAGAACGTTTGCAACCCGCTCACAGATTACAGCTAAAATATTCCGAAACTTTTCCTGCAACACTAATAACTGCATTTATNAAAAGTACCGTACGTAGGAGAAACAACAGACCTTCGCAAATGGAAAAACAACCACCTGTCTTCTGCTAAAACCAAGAATTTCCTAGTAGCTATACATTTCAAATACATGTAGCAATACCGAAGGGAGGTCATGACAGTAGTGATCATTGACCATGACCCAAACTTTGGCTCGTGAAACGTCGGAAAAGCGTGCTGTGACCATCAAGGCGAAAAGAACGCAATATTCAACAAACTTGAGTATTCAAACATACGTTTTGTATATTAAACTATCTCTGTAAGAATAAATAACGATCAAGGAACACTTTTGTTTTTATTTAACTTTTAAGCATACACAGTGTCATTTTTTTTCGCCAGTATGAAAACCACATTGAATATGTCTCACCTTCCCTGAATCCTTCCTTTCCACGGTTCTCATACCAGTATCTATCGCCGTCCTTAATATCTCTAAACTGGTTCCCTATGATGCATGAAAACAGGGGTCCGATCTGAGCTCCTGCTAATGGGTTCTCCGCCATTCCTCCGGCAAATACATCAATGTCGTCAACATCACTGATGAGGAATAAAGAGTTGAAGACATTTGTTTTTTTAATTCAAAATACTAGTACTCGTACAGTTAATATTTGAGTTGCGCTTCGCCTTTGCCATTTTCCATTCAGAGAGATATAGGAAATATTTACCCCCATCAAAGTTAATATACATCTTAAATGTAATATATTTTTTGACGTGTTTTGTAAAAATGATGATTGTGAATAAATATTTTGTGTACCCTCACCATAATTGCAACAGCTTTGATTCATATCGATTGTTAAATAATCTAAAGAGAATTCTCGAAACTATAGATTATCGATTGATAACAATCGTACAGAGCCAAGACCATAAAGAAGTTCAAAACAATTACGAAGCCAATGTTTGGGGCTTTAGATACTTTTTTAATGATTATTTATTCAGTTTCAAAGATTTGTTATCTTTTTGTCTATGTCATAACATTTCCAAAGCATAATTTCCTAATTAAGGACAATTAAGTAATGTACATGTACATCTCTTAAAGTTTATGAGAAAATGATCAAAATAAACAGATGTAAATGCACGTGCGTTTGGACGAAAATTAGCATTGAATATACTTAGATGTGTACATAAACATTTATTACTAAATGATACTTTCAAATATTTAGAATACTGCAAACAATTGGTGTAACAATAGTTATAAAACACATTGATCAGACAGCATTTGATACAATGACAGCTATAGTTGTATTTGCAAATTATAGTACGTTCTAACGACCATAGGATTTACGAAATGCTGATTTTACACGAGACCCCTGTAACATCAGCTTGCTTGTAAGTAGTCTGCTTCGATTTAAATATTAATCATACACAGAACAAGTTCTTGTGTATCGAATCAACACCAAATACAGGTAATAATATAATGTTGCTACATGAATATGAGAAAATGACGGCGGAGAAGCTGTTCAAAGACAGCCTGTTTTTCATAAAGTTGATTTGTTAGTCTGCGGTTGATATCTACAGATGCGACCAGTTCTAACCTC
>CAJDSM010019612.1:0-19023 GCA_903981925.1 Ostrea lurida
CTCTTCTCCGCTTTCCGCCTCCGCCGCTCGCTTCTGTCAGCCTCGTTTTTTTTCCCCCCCGCTTCCCACCTGCTGTCTTGCCCGCCACTCCTCCCTTCCTTTTTCCTCCCTGCTGGCGGTTGTGGCGCTTGTTGCTGTTGTGTCTCCCTCCCTCGTTTTTGGGTTGGCGTGTGTGTCTTTGTCTCGTGTGTGCGAGCCCTACTTCCTTGGTGCCCCCCGTTTGTCTTTCTTTCCCCTTTCTTCTCTTTCCCCAGATCGCCCTTCTCCCACCTTTGTTCTTTCCATGTCTCTCCTCTCGTTCCCCCCCTTCTTCTCGACCTCCTACCCCTCTCTCTTTTCTTCTCTCCTCCTTTTCTTCTCCCTCCCCCCCTCTTCCTCACTGTCTGCCTTGTTCTTTCTTTCACTCTTGCTGTCTCTCTCTCTTCCCTCTTTGAGTCCTTTTTCCTCTTTCTCCTCTTTTACCCTCTTTCCCTTTTTTTTTTCTCTCCCTTTTCCTTCTTTCTTTTGCCGTGTTCCTTTCCACATTTTCCACTTCCCTTCTGCTGCCCTTCCTCCTCTCCCGTTTCCTCCTACATTGTTGTTTTTTTCTTTTCCCTTTCTCTTGTCGTTTTTTTGCTCTCTTCCTCGTCCCTTCTTCCTTTCCTCCTTTTTCTTATCTCTCTCTCCATCTTGTTCCCTCTCTCCTCCCTGTGGGTGGTGTGCCGTTGCGCGTGCCCCCATACATCTACATACATATATAAAACATTCACTTTGGTTTTTCTCCTCTTTTTTCCTTCCTTCTTCCTCCTCCGCCTCTCCCCCTTTTTTCCCGCTAACTCTCTGTCTCCCCCTTCTTTCCCCTTTTCCTTCCCCTCTGGTTTTTCTCGTCCTTCCTATAGTTCCCTCCCACATCCCCTCGTGCTTGTTGTGTGTGATTTTAATTATCAGACAGCGTCTTGAGCTACGGTCGCGGCCGATTGCGTGTATACGCTTCTTTTACCCTTCCGCGTGCGGCGTGTGGGTGTGTGTGTCTTGCTGTTGCTTGTCTGTCGTTGGCGTGGGGGTGTGAGCGCCGCTCCTTTGTTATTTGCCTTGGCTCCTACGCTCCTCCGCCGCATTTCCCTTTTTCTCCTTGTTTGTTCCCGCCGCCCTGTTCTCCTAGTTCCAGCGCCTGTACTCCTTCCTCGTGCGGGCTGGTCGTGTCCGCTGTTTAGCCCAGTACATCACTGTGTGTTAATGCTGTTGTTTGGCTCTGGTGCACGGTTCCTGTGGTCGTTTCCCCTTCCCTCGTCGCAGTTCTTTAGCGGTTTTTCGCGCTCCCCCTGTTGCTTTCCGCCCACCTTCTGGCCGTCTGTCGTAGTTCCCCCTCCTTCTGCAGTTGCTTTGCCCGCCGTCCCTCTTTTTTCGTGGCGGCGTCCCGCCCCGGGGCTTTTCCCTGTCTGGGCCCTTGGCTCCCTGTTCGTCTCTTTCTTTCTGTTTTTCCCTGGTCTAGAGGCCTTTCCTCGTCCATGCTCCTCTCCCCTGTTCCCGCCCCTCGTCCTTTTTCCCTGTCCTTCTTTCCTGTCCCTCCTGCCAGTTCCCGTCCCTGCGGGCTCTATTCCGGCACACCCCGTACTTTGTCCCCAGGGCTGCTGGTCCTTGCCTGCGCCATTTCTCCTTGCCTTGCTTCCCGTCGGTGCTCTCTTCTGGTGCCCTTTTTCCCTGCCGTGCTGCGCCACCCCTTCCTCCGCCCTCGCCGCCCTATCTCATTCTCCCCTGGTCGGGTTCCCGTTCCCTCTTGCAGATCGTGCTTCCGCGCTTCTCCTTTTCTTTTTCCGCGGCCCACTCAGCTGCCCTCACTGGTCTCCCTTCTCCCCCTTCCCCTCCCCTTGCTTGCGCGTTTTTCCCGCCTTGGGTGACGCCCCCGGAGCCTTCCCCCGCCCGCCCCCTCCGCCCGCCGGGCGCGCCTTCCCGTGCTCTCCATTCCCGGCTCGGGGCCCCTCCCGGTTCCCTCCCTGTGCCGCTCGCTTTGGGGTCCTTCCCGCCCCTTCCTGGCGCTGTTCTGCTGCTGCCCCCCCCCTTTCTTCTCCCCGCTTTTCTTGCCCTCAATACAGTCCCTGGCCTGCCCCTTCCTTCCCTTTTTCTGTGGCACCCTTCGGTTCTTTCCCTACCTCGCGCCCCGCCTTTTCATCCTTCCTGTCCGCCTGTCCTCTGTTCCCCCGCCTCTCCCGGTTAGATCTTTCCTTCTCGTTGCGCCTATTCCCGCCCTCTTCCCCGCTCTGAAGCTGCGTTTGCACCGCCCTTCCTCTCTTCCTCCTCCTGTCCTTCCCTCTGCGCCGCTGGCTCTGTTCTTACTCCTATCCCTTTGTTCCCTTTCCGTGTCTTAGATCTCGCCACTCTGGGCCTTCCCCCTTCTCGCGCTCCCTCGCGGTGTCGCGTCCTGTTCGTCTCCTTCGCCTTCCTCCTTGTCTGTCTTCGCTGCACCTCGCCCCGCCCTATCTCTCGGGTGTGTTCGCTGCCCCTCGCCCATGCTCGCCCCTTCTCTTGTGTGCCGGTCTTCCCTCCCCTTGTTTCCCCGGCCATCTCTCTCGCCGGCTTTCTTTTTTCTCGTTTCTAGCTCTTGTTTCGTTCTTTTCTTTTCTTGCCCTCCTGCCCCCCCCTCCCTCGTCCCTTGTCCCCCTGTGTTATTTTGTCCCTCGTCCCTGCTCCCCGCTGCTCCCTCTCGCCCTTCCCCCTCGCTTTCCTTCCCTTCCTCCCGCGTTTGGGGTCTCTCCCCTCGGTCCTCTTGGCCCTCTCCTCGCGCCTTGTCCTCCTCTCCTGATCTCTGAGCCGCTTCTCCTGTGCTCTTTCGCCTCCTTCCACCCCGTCCCTTCTTCGCCTCCTCCTCTTGCTCTCCCCTCGCCCCCCCCGCTCCTCTCCTCCGCTTTCCTCCTTCTTCCCTCCTGTCACTGCAGCATTCCTCCCCCCTCCCCGTTTCCCTTTCTCCTCCCAGCACGCCTTGCCCCCCCGCTTCTCTCCTACTCCCCGTCCCCCTTGGCGCCCCTCGCGCTTTTTCCTTCCTTCCCTGCGTCCGCCTGGGCTGCCGTAGGGCTCCCCCCTTGTCTTTCCCCTCCTCTGCGTTTTCTCATCCCGCTCTTGCCCCTCGTCCCTCTTACCCTCCTGACTCCTATTTGCCCTCCGCACCTGTGTTCCTCTCTTCGCGGCTCTTTCAGCGTTCGTCCCACGCCTTTACTCTTCCCCTTGTTTCCACCCTGGCACACTTCTGCTGGTATTTCCGGTCCCTGTAGTTTCCCCCCCCGTCGGGTCGCATTCTGCCCTGCGACCTCTTCTATCTGTTCCCGCGCTCCCCTCCGGCGCTGCCAGGCCGCCCTTCCCCCTTCCATCCCCCTGCTCCCCTCTTGGCCACCTCCTCTTTTGTCATTGCACGCATTTCCCTCCTCCCTGTCCCTGTCCTACCTACACCGTCCGTTCCCCCCGTCCTCCCTCTGCCTTGAGACATATACCCTCTGCGCGCGCGCGCGCGCGCGCGCGCGCGCGGCGCGACGCGCGCGCGCCGCGGCGCGCGAGCGCGCGCGCGCGCGCGCCGCGCGCGCGGCGCGTCCTTCCTTTTTCCCCCTCCCGCTCCTTTTGTTGACCGGTTTCTATCTGCACGTTCCTTTCCTGTTCCCCTTGCTCTTCCGTTCCACCCCCTCCGGCCACTCCTTGTGACGCCGTCATTGCCCCTCTTCCCTCCCTCGGTCGCCGTGCCCAGCGTCACACTGTCCTTCTCCTCGTTCCACCCTGCTGCCCCTTGCTTTTTTTTCCGCTACCTCTCCTCCCTGTTTTCGCCTTGCCCCTGTCCCTCCCCGCCCCTTCTTTTCCCGCCCTGTCCTCCCATCGTTCCCCCACGCCTCTCGCTGGTCTTCTGCCCTGTTTTCGCCTCACTTCCTTGATTCCGCCCCCTCCAGTCGCCTTTGGTCCTTCTGCTCCGCTTGCTCTCCCACTTCACCCTCGCTTGCTTTCCCTCTTCCCCTGTCCCCGGCCACTGCTTTCCTTTTCTTGCCCACCCATTCCCCCCTCTTTCCCGTCCGCTCGGGCTCATCTCCTGTTGTCCGCCATCCCCGCGCCCCCGCTCCTGCTCTGGTCTGCCATCCTGTTGCCCCTCTCCCCCCGTTGTGCTTCCCTTTCGCCCCCAGATCTGCTGTTCTCCCATTCAAGTCTTCCCGTGTCTCATCTCCCCCCGCTGCCCGTCCGCTTCCTGTTCTGCACTCTTTTCTCTTTCGAAGAGCTGTATCCCTCCCTCCCTACTATTCGTGTCTTTATCGCGAGCTCACTTCTGTGCTCTATTCCTCGTGTTACTCCTGTACCATGCACCCCCTTTCTTTTCCCACCCGTCCCCACTTTTCCGCCACTTCCTTTTCTCCAAGCTGCCCTTCTCCCCCGCCCTTCACTGCTCTGTATTGTGTCTTATGCTCCGTAGTGTTTTCTCTTTTTTGTTTTCTGTGGGCTCTTCTCGTTCTGGCGGTCCTTTTTTTGGGCTGTCCTACTTCTATCCCTTCACTCCCCTTCCCCCCTCGTGGTGCCAGTCCTCTTCAAATCCTTTTGCTCTCCCCCCCCCCTCGTCATAAACAGTAAATTGGTAACAATGCCTTATAATTAAAACCCCATAAATTGAAAGCATTCTACCGGGATATGCTCCTCCTTGGGATCTTGCGAGATTGAATCACTGCTGTTATCACTGACTGGTTAATTCATAACATTCCTATATCATAATAAACCGAGACAAAAATAACTTTGTACAGTATGTACAGTGTAATTTTCAGTAGAAAAATGTGTTTTAAGTTCGCTTCCAATTCGCCAGGAAGAAGTCTTCATAATGTCAAGTACACTGTACATTAATGAATCTGCAGGTGCATATCTCAAAGGATCTCCTACTCTGAAACGTTCTGCAAATGTCAATTTCTAGCCAACTTTTGAATAACAAATGATAGCAGCACTAATGTTAGCTTCATTACACATCATTAGCAAGCCAAGTGGACTGCTAGATATACATAAGGTCCGACCAATATTTGTGCATATCAATTTTATCCAACAATTATGGAAAGATTGGGGATTCATTACAGCCTTTGAACCTGATCATTAGACCCCCAGTCTGGTTTTAGAGAATTTTCAATCTTCCCCAAGCGCAGCATTAACCACAGGGTAACAAGCCATGGAATCACGAATTGTCATTGGAATAAAGCGTTTATAGATTACGTAAGACATGATCATGAGAATGCTCATACGTCGGTTGTAAATATAAAATAGGGCGAAGTAACAAAGTAATCAAAACGTATAATAGTCCAAAAAACACATACAAAAATCGAGTTGTAGGGCACACGGACCTTCGACGAAAGCGAAGGCAGGAATCAGTGCCATGGAGGGTAAGCATCCCTCTGCTGACGGTCACACCCGCCGTAAGCCATGCTAGTCGAAACAAAGTAAACGGGGTTTACCCGAGTCAAAATGTAGTAGAAATTGACAGTCATACAAAGGGTATGAAAAAATCAGTCACAATGATTTAGTTGATAATTTGTAATGCGCAAACAAGGTCATTATAGTGACCGTAGAAAATTTGCGAAAATGATGACTTTACAAGAAGATTTGTTATAACCCTGCAACATGAAAACTTTTTTGGTTAGTAGTTGGCCTCGCTTTAAAAAAAATCATCAAAAACGCATGGCATACCCTTGCGAAATAAGAAATCAACTGAGAGACAATATCACACCATAAGGAGGTGATAGTCTGGGTACATTAACTACAACAAATAAAAGGAAAGTTGACATTGCAAAGTCAAAGTCATCATGTTTATCATATAATGTAAGGTTGTTCAGTTTGCCATTAGAGTCAATATTAAGTAAATATCAAATATGAAGCACATCTGTCAGATTATGTGGTGGTCCTTTATTTAAGTTCGGTCAGGATATAATCAAAACGGACATAATTGTGAAAAATTAATGATTGTTAATTGAATAAGAACAGTCCGTCTATATACCTATAAGTAAGGTTGAAGGACACAGCAAAGTTTTTTGTTTTTATCCCGTAACAGTTTCTGAAACAAATTCGCTCGTAGGAAATATAAAATAAGTCTGCCAATAAGGGGGTAAAATTAGAGCATAGGAATACCAAAGATTGTTGGAAGACATGGTCTTCAAGACTACATAAAATATTATCTATATAATATACAAGCATGCTCTTAATATCTTCTTCAAGAGTACTTGTGTGGGCATCAGAGTTGGTTTCTGCAAAAATATGTATCTTGGTTCCCAATGACCAGAAACTTGTTTTTCGGTGCCGTTTTTTGTTTCAAAAAAGCAATTATAGATTATCTGAAAAAAAGCCTAGATTTTAATTTATCGTGAGGAATTGTTTTGTATAAAGTGTGGAGAATGCGATATGTTTTGAAATTGCAGTCAAATTTTAGAAAAATCTCGTAGACTTGAAGTTTTCTGTAGCTCTTTAGAGTTTTTTGAGATCCACATCTGATTGAAATCCACTTTCAATTCTGAATAATGGTAGTGGAAAGTATCTCTGAAGTGACTCTTTAACAGCTGTTAGTAGTTTTTGTTAGTAGTAAGGATAGAGGCTTGGTAGACACTTACTGGAACCAGCGGATGTAATCTTTGTTTGTTAAGGATCTTTATGCAATTTTGGAATCCAGTAAAGGGTATGGTAATTAAATATGATCCTGATTCTTCGGAAATATTGAAAGTTTCAAAACAGAAAGAGAATTTTGGAAGAATTTCATCTTTAATTCAGATTCTAGTAGTATAAGAGGATTCCCCAGATGTTGAAGGTAAACCCTAGTTCATATTAAAAGACAAGTATAATATAGTGGGACTTTTACAAACAAGAGCAATGGTTTGTTACTATGCTTTAAAATTCAGCTGGAACCAGTACAATTAAGTTTTCAATGTAGTCTATGTAACTCATTTACAACCACTTTTGGGCTTCCATTAAAAGACAGAAGGGTAATAGTACGCTCATTTTCCCGCTAAATGGTTAATACGGGTTTTAATAGAAGTGTCCGAATACTTTTGCATCCATTCAGCAAAGTGTCAAGATCCTCGTCCCTCAGATTTTGTCCCAACGTCTGGCGTATTCTTCCACAGAATTCATAATAGTCATAATTTATGTCGCCATTTAAATGACGAGGTCCCGGATATTTAGGACCGTTATTGAAATGAGGGACTTTAAGGATCCTCTGTTTGGATCTATAATCTTATCCCCAGTAGATAGCATTGACCAGGGGACCGATAATTAAATGAGGAAGAGGACATGTAGCACTTGGGAAGGATTTCGTTGGTAATTTCTTCAATATCTAAGCACATGCATAACGTCTGTTTTGTAATTAAAATAACTTTGGTGGCAATAGTGGAACTAAGTGTGGATATCTGTATGAAATACAGGTGTCGAGTTTCATCTTTAAAATAAGACGGGATGCAAGGACTTTGTACTTTTTTTATGGTTTTGAGGAATGTTTGTTGAGTTGAACTGCATCAAATTCCTTTAATTGTCAAATTTAAGATGTAGGAATCGGCGGGTTTTCTTAGTTCATTTTCGTCACTGAAATGCGCGGTGAACAAAGAGTCTGTGATAGGCAACATCCCCAAATCTGTAATCAAGTCTGATTCCGGTGTTGAGGAATTTTTCCAGGAGTAGACGCCTATTTTTAGTTTTTTTTTCTTGTAATTTCAATACAAATTTTCAAAGGAACGAGAGTAAAAGTTTGGTGCGAATGTGATGTAGACCCAATGGTTTTATTCACGTAAGGTAAAAGGGAGTCAAAGGACACAACTGTATTATGGGTTTTGTTGTACGAACGATGTCCATGACTACGTTTACGTTTGTAACTGGTCAAGAGGGAATGTTTATGGTTCCTATATACCTGATTCCCTTTCTGGTATCTTCAAAGGTCAATGTTTACCTTTTTCTTAATTAATTTGTTCTATAGGATTGATCATACACTGATTATACACACATTTTTCAAACATTTGCTTTTGACTACGGATTACTCCATTTACCAGATCCAAACAATGGGCTCACAGCGTGTGTGGCCGGTCGACAGGGGATACATATTCCTCCTAGGCACCTGATCCCACCTCTTGTGTATCCAGGGACCTGTGTATGTCAAACTCTTGTTCTGTATTCTATTTGGAACTTACGAGATTGATCATTGTTCGTAATATTTGTCTTATCATTTAGTTAGTCATTATATACATCATGAGAAATTAAGATGATATGGTTTTTATTCATATCATATAGTCGTTAATACGATCCTGTTTTACAAGAAAACCTGCCTTTCGGTCAAATGGGATATGCTGTCTGGCATGTTCATGATACACTTTTGACTTCGGATTACTCCGTTTGCCTGATTAAGAGTATGGGTCAAGGTGGGCGTGACCAGTCAACAGTAGATGCTTACTACTCTCACCTCTGGTATAATCCAGGAACCTGTGTTATTTTGCACTCCATTTAAGACTTTCGAGATTGATCACTGTTTGTTATCGTAACCTTTTTATACAATAATGTTCATACATTCTTTTAGATTACATGGCCCAAAGTGTAAAACGTGAAAATTATCTTCTGATACAATGTATTTTACCTGTCACCGCATACACCTATGAAAACATGAAAATACATGTAGCGAACAGTGATAAATTTCGTGAATCCTATATGGAATACCAGTTAAACGTTGTCCGAACACGGACCCCTGGATAAATCAGACGTGGGACCAGGTACCTGGAGAAGTAAGCATTCCTTTGCAACCGATCACATTCGCCCCGATTCCTTTACCTTGATCAGTTAAATGTAGTAGCTCGTAGTCAAATTCAGTGTACAGAAAATGGTCTAACTATTGGTATCAACCACGTCAGACAGCATTCGATCCAACATGGTCATATTGACCAATTAGATCTATGTTAACTTCGCCTTTTTGTATCTATCTAACGACCAAAGAATTTGCAAAATGCTGTGACTATTGAAACTCCTGTTACATCAACGTGCTTGTCAGTAGCCTGAGGTGATTTTAAAAAAAACCTGATTATTCACAGAACAAGCTTCTGCGTCGAATCAGCTATGAGAATCAAACACCATGTGCATAGGGTGATGGTATGTGATATATGAAAAACAAATGCAACTCTCCTTCATGACCCGTGTGGGTTCGGGTTAGAGTATAGGTGTCCAGCATCCCTCTGCGAGTCGGAAGAGGCTACTGAATGGGGGTGCTCTTTCGGATGAGACAGGAAAAACCGTGTACCCGTGTCACCGCAGGTGTGGCACGATAAAGACCCCTCCCTGCTCAACCCCTGGGTGCCAAGCATAGGCCTAAATTTTGCAGCCCTTCACCGGCAATGGTGACGTCATAATATGAGTGAAATATTCCCGATTGGGACGTAAAACAATGAATAATTATTCAGTCAATATCTCACAAGTTAGATAAGGTTTCTATGTCATGATAGGCGTCCATCTAGGTATTGTTTTTACAATTAATTCAACCATTTTCCATGTATATTCTTAGAAATTGCATTTCTTGTTTTGATACATTTATGCCTTCCACAATATCATGTATATCTATCAAACTGCATGAAAGAACACATTCTGTTTCATTTACATTGATCTTTGATCGAAACGTTTACAAAGTAGATACAATGTGTAAAATGTTAGCGATAATGAAAGAATAATTATCAATGCCAGTGTTATACCGTATAAGTGGAATTTTAGTAAGACACAATTTTAGTGATTCTCCCCATAAATCTCAAGTATACATATTTAGCAAGAACTAACTTTAGCATCTTTATAATTCCATGGAAAATAGACATTACCTCTGATATGGAATGAATATGAATGATTTTCAATTTTAGAGATATCAACACTGTTACCAATGATGGAAAAATTAAATCCTCACAGAAAATCATTTGTACATTTTCATTACTTCACCTAAACATTTGTATTTGAACTATTCAAATGTGAAAATGAGAAAATTTCAGTACATAATAACAAATCCGTGCCTCAGTCTCTCCCGATGATTTTGAAAATGTGCAACTTCTATCTTTGTCTTTTTCGTGGGAAATAACTTATTGAGATTACATTTCAGATGGATGCATTCTTTCAACAGATTGCACTAAGCCATATAAGCCGTGTCATCGTACAGATCTTCTAACTCTGAACACTTGCTGTATTCCGTATCGGAGTTTTCAAGTATGTGTGTTTCTTGAAACATGGATGCATTAGTTCTTAAGTCAGCGTCGTTGTGTTTTGAATCAATCAAAGGCATTGCGTTTCCATATGTAGTATCATGTCGTGGTCTAGCATTAAGTGTTTTCTTCTTTGGATGCACATTTACCACAGCAGCATAGGCACAGCCAGAGTATTCTTCCTGTTCCACTTTTTAAAAGAGTAGAGTATCAATAGCATGTATCAACTTATCTTGTTTGAAATTGCACTATGAGAATTGCTTTGACTACTTACACTTGTATGCAACGAGATAGAATACGAGTTAAAAGGAGATTTACCATTTGTTGTTGTGGTGGTGATGTTGTATGTTTGAGCTACGGCGATGCGTTTCTTTTTTAAAAACCTGATTAATACAATGGATTTTTAATCATATTTATATATCATACAATTAAAGACTTTAATAAAATGAAGTGAATTATCTTTTACATTGATGACAACGTACCTGTAAATAAATCCTAGAGAAATGCAAAACAGCAGAGCTCCAATGGCTATTGAAGTAGGTAGGACGATTTGAAGAATACTAGAGAGAACTAACACTGACTGTCCGTCTCTATGGAATTCTGAGGATTTATAAAATCTAAAAGATTGTTCTCTGTATGCTCAGGTTTGTTTTTAAAATTAAAGCAAGCTACTGACAAACACGTTGATGTTGAAGAGGTTCCAAGAGTCACATTTAAAGTCGTATATCATATGGTCGTTATAACGATCTAGTTTGCGAAAACAACCTGTTATTGGGTCAAATGCAGTCTGATGTGTTTCATATCTATTATTAGACCGTTCTATATACACTGATTGTGACTACGGATTACCCCATTTACCTGAGCAATAGATATGGCTCATGGCGCGCAATTACGTTAAGGTCTCCCATAAGAAAATGCAGTGATAATCTGTTGTGAAATTACACCTCAAATTCACAATACCAATTTTAATTGTATCGGTTAAATACCGAGACCATACTTCCCATACCTTGACTGCGACCGTGGTATCATACATTTCCCACATACTAATTACCCGTGACGTCATCTATGATTACGTTACACTTTATTTTTGGAAAATATCAACAGGCCCTTCTTACATATAAGCTCTAAAAAGATATAAAAATTCTTAACATGAAAACATTTTGCATTGTGGACGTCAGATGCGCGAAGAGCACTGGTGTAAACATTTTAGTACAAGTATGCGATTTTTCTCGAGAAAACCTTAAAACCTAGCTGCGCGGGTGTGACCAACAGGGGATGCTTACTCCTACAAGGCACCATACCCTACCTCTGGTTAACCCAGGGTCCATGTCTGTCCAACTCTTAATTTGTAGTTCGTATAGAAACTGACCACTGTTCGTTATCAGCAACTTCTCTTTACACTTTAAGTTGAAAGACAGAAATCTATATTTACCAGAGTTATTTTTACTCTGAAGATTCAAATTTCCGGCTGCATTTATTACATATATACCCTAAAATAAATTACAAATATATATTTTGACGATAATTTCGATAATGAAAGGTCACAATACCTGAGGGAGTTTTCAGGCAACCCAGCATTTCGTCACACTGACTGGCATTGCATGTGCAGTTCTGGCTGCATTGTTTCCCGTAGTATCCTTCTGGACATTTTTGTCTACAGTTGACACCAAACCTCCCTACACACTCTGATAATAGATATTCCAAATCTTTTGAAAATAGGTCTATGATTATGACGCATTGTTTACTTCGGTATATGGTTTTAGGACTATGATTATGATTAACCCATTGTTTACTTCGCCAATTAATATCTACCTTGACATCTGTGTTCATGTTTTAGGTACCTGTAGTTTGCACAGCAATAGGTACGATATCTACAAACATAATAGCATTGTTAGTCACACAGTGATATCAACGTCTTCAAACATGTGCTCTAATTATTTCTTTGTATGTAGTGCACGGCAAAAATATATTGCTTTAAAATCTCTTAATTAAAAAAATACAAACTCAAGGGCAAATCTAATCGTTTATAATTGAAACTTACTCTTCGTCCTCGCAGATTCCATCCTTCTCATTCCCACTGCCTAAAAGGTATGTTAAGCAGGACACGCGTGATTTACAGTAAATTTTATTGAATATTCAGACAGGAAAACACATATAAAGAGAGACAGGGGAGAAAATAGAAACATAAAAATATACAGAGAGGTACTCACTTTTTAAACACCCCCTTATCTTATTACAGGTTTCATTAGAACAGTTGCATTTACTGTTGCATGATCTTCCGTAAAATCCATCCGGACACTCCTTTGAGCAGTTAAAACCAAACTTTCCTACGCATTCTACAAAACATGGGTTACATTGGACTCGTCTCTATTTTTTGTTGTTTAAAAAGAAGTTCAAAGATTTATAATTGCTTTTATGTTGAAAAATAAGAGAAAAAACTAACCCACACAATCCTTCAAAGACGCATTATAAGCGTAGTTCACACAGCATTTAGTGGCATTTCTAAAATGTGTGGATAATACATGTAATTTTCAGTAAATTAGATGATGATTTTGTAGTCATAAAAACAGCAATTACCATGATCTGATCACGATTACAAATTACTAAACATTGGAAATCATTTTTATAGAGAAATCACGAAGGGACATAGCTTACTTCTCATGAACACATATCCTACTCTCAACAAGAAAATATGCTGTTTGTAAAAAATACATCAGTACAAGTCTTCTGATGTGTTTAGGAATCATGTTCCAAAACCAAGTGACTTGTGTTTAAATTCTCCCGTGCATATAATGCTACTTCATAAAGATGTGAACTTTGATAGGTCACAAATATGAAAGTACGCTTCCTGATGACTTAATCACATGTTAATAGCATATTCAGACAAACTTTACCATAAAATTGTGAAAAAACATTTGAATAAAACTTTTAAAAATTTCATTTGAAAACTGAAAATATATCAACCAATAATTTCGTGAAAAAACCCCTACTATTTTCAAAAGTGTAAATACCGCAGCATTGGTAGTATCCCAAACAGCTAAGTACATTGACCATCCATTTTTATTTATTGATAACTTTAAGTAAATACGTTTAATGTCTTAATACTGTTATAACATAATAACAAATAAAGGTGAAACTAGCCTTCTTGGATTTTTGTTTAGGTATCAGAACAGTTCAACAGTTTCCTTAATGTGCCACTGATTGTCGATTGAATGGAGCTTGAAGTTGTGTCATATGCCACTATTGCATCCAAACTATTTAATTACAACAAACATTTGCATTGCGTAATCCAATTTTTATACTAATCCACCCACGTGTTCCTGTCATCTTTTTCGTTTAAGGGGCATGATAAAATAGTACCGTCACGTGAATAAACAGCTATGACGTAATATTGTGATTGTGACGTCACATGCCACGCCAAGTGCAGGGCTATTTTCAATGTAAAATCATAATTTCACAAGCATTATTCGCTTCAAATTCTGCATAGGATTAAAAAGAACTTAAAGATCTTCCTATCATTAAAGGAGGTTATTTAATTAGCTTATGAATAACATTCTGTGATCGGGGCTTCCTTTTTATTAAAATCGACAACTCTGGAAATGAACTGTGCTCTGCATTCTGTTGAAATATTCAAGTTAAAATAATATTATTGTAATGAACATTTTTTTCCTTTAATAGTATATGTTTAAGATTTCCCGATACTTGAACTTTATCTCTATACCTGCCATGAATAGAAATCTTGGTATTTATATGGTATTCGGGTAAATCGAATTCAGAACTGCATGGTTGCAGTTCTTCCACTTGCTCCCCCCCCCCCCCCTACACCCCCTACAATTTTTCACCCTAACATTTATTTTGGAGAGTTTTTATCAATTTAGATAAATAATGAATATGATCGAAATCTCATAGCCAGTGTTTATGATTTTTATTGTTATAGGTTGAAATTCTGACTTACAAAGACTGTGTGGTTAGATGTTTAACAAAATTTATTCTTGTTACACTGAAACACAAAACATAATATTTATTCAATAATTATCTAGCTCAATAGTTCATATTTTTTTTTACACGAAAAGGGAGTGGCTTGGATCATTTAAAAAAATTCATATGAGGTCTTGTAAGAAAATATGAATTATGTACTGAAAAATGGCTTTTTGCAAAGGCATTTTTTGTTCATTTGGATGGTTTTTTCCTCAATATTTAAAAAAATTGGAAATGACCAAACATAAAATTATTTTCAAATATTTAATACTGGGAATATTTTGAACATTCTTGTTAAAAATTCAATAAAAATTATTCAAATTATCGTTTCAGCAGGCTTCTTTAATATCATATAAATAGGAATTAACATTTTTAGTAAAGGGAGGTAAGTTCGACCTGCTTATCTCCCTATTCTGTTCTAGCTTCCCAGACGAAAACTTCCACATATCCGTGAAGGACACTTCAATATAGAAATATGAAAAGAAATGAGAAAAATTCAATGATAGATTATTTTTAGCTTGTCTATTAATATCCCCTTTAACTATAGCCCATTTGGACATGTCTTTACCAGTGGTGTTCATATAGTTGAAAATGAGAACCTAAGATCGGTCTTTTAATTGCCGATAGGACTTCATCTCTAATATGAATTCTGTCAACGATTATGCCAAACGATGGGCTAAATATAAGCAAGAAGAAACAATACATAAGAGGAATATCAGAATCACCTATTAGACACATCAAACCAAGAGTGTGCACCATCTATCCCTCTATGTTTTGCAAACCAGAAGTGATAAATAATTTGATATAAATTGGCGAAGTAAACAATGTGTTAAATGTAATCATAGTCCAAAAAACATATATAAAAATCGATTGTAGGGCGACACGGACCTCCGGCAAACGCGAAGGCAGGATCAGGCGCCATGGAGGAGTAAGCATCCTCTGCTGATCGGTCACACCCGCCGTGAGCCCGTAGTCGAAACAAAGTACACGGGGTTATCCGTCGTCAAATCCAGTAAAAAATTGACAGTCCAACAAAGGGTATGGAACAAATCAGTCAACATATGACTTAGTGATAATTTGTAATAGCAGACAAGGTCATTATAGCGACCGTATAGAATTTGCGAAATGATGACTTTAAACGATATTCGTTATAACCCTGCAACATCAACTTTTTGTTAGTAGTTGGCCTCGCTTGAAAAAGTTCTTACACGCATGGCATGCTCTTGCATATCGAATGAACGGAGAGACATACACACCATAAGCAGGTGATAGTGATACATTACTACATAGGAAAGGAAAGTTGACGATTGCAAAGTCTCAGTCACCACGTTTATTATATAATGTAGTTGTCAGTTGACAAAGCTGATTTGGGTAACGTACTACTCCAACTGCTCTTTCAAAAGATTAAATTCTTCAATGACATGTTTCAGTTTTAAAAACATATAATATTCCAGTCAATTGAACGGATGATTATAACTTACCGTACCTAAACTGAATTTCAAAACTTCACAGATATTTTTGTAAACAAAGATACATTGCTGGATCTAGCAAATATTCTTCCCAAAACCATATATTTGCTTCTTGCATAATTGTTGACAGCTGTGAAGGATAAACTTCAGATGTATTGTGCAACAACAATTGCCAGATGTGGAGTTTACAAATCAAATGTGGATTTGGAAAAATTATAAAGTAAATTTGAAATCATAGGACCTTTCTAAAATCAACATCAAAACGTATGAATTTTACACCTCCATTCCTCACGATAAATTTAATGCTATACTTTTTTTTATATTATAGCCATTTGCATCTTGAAGAAAATAGAAAAAGGAAAAATATATATCTAGTGATCAGCCATTAAATAAATACATTTTTAACACCATTTCGGTTCTGCGCACAAATACTCTGAACTTGAAACGATCAAGAGTTCCTCATTGACATCATCTTGGTAGTCTTTGGTGATAAGGTCTTCCAACACTTTTGGAATTCCGATGGGTACGAATACGAATTGTGTTCCATTGTTCGTTTACCTATTTTATATTCTTACAAACAGAATTTATTCAAAACATTCCGAAGAAAAAATATCTACCTGTGGTCTTTAATTCGAAATTTAGATATACTGACGACGTTTTATCTATGAAAATGATCATTTTCATTCATATGTTGATTGTCTATATTGCAGTTAACTCGAAATAAAAGACACCAGGATTGGGTTTTTTAACATTTGCTTCGTACTTAAATATTTTATTAAACACAGGTATAAACTCGACTAGTATTATAAACGAAATAATTTCAGCTTCTCCATCGTCAACACATATCAATGTAGTGCTGGCCAACATTCCTATGGTGTGTATGTCTCTCAGCTGATTCAATATGCAAGCACTTGTTCTGCGTATGATCAGTTTTTAAATCGAGGTAGGCTACTGACAAAGTTGATGCTGGATTTCAAATCAGCATTTTGCAAATTCTATGGTCATTATAATGATCTAATTTGCCAATACAACCACCCATTGAGTGAAACGTGTTTGTTAGGCTGTTCTTTTCTTGAGGGAAGAAGTACGTTGGTAGACTTTCCCATCTTTAGAGTTAGAAGTGATACACTTTTTTTCATGTCCTAAGATAGTTACATGTATTTCATATTGGGAATCATATCTTAACACGCATTATGCAAGCAAAGTTTTCATTGCCCACAAAATTATGACAAAATTTAATGAACGATTCAATGAAGTAATTGTCTTCCTAGTGCTGATAAATACCTTACAAACTAGAAGTACTCTCTGTTTGGTAGGTTAGTTCGAGAAACGTTTGGTTGAACCTACTAAAAATGTTGAAACTTGTGTTTGGAGAATCAGATAGGTAAACGATTTCAGATAGAGGTATCGTGAAATAACTGAAAACAACATAGTAGTATGCATTTTACATCAGCAAATAATATAGGGAAAACTGATCAATTTCAAATCCTGAAATGAATATAGAATTAATTACGAAAATATCAAAAAAGCATCTGGTACGCTTATGAAATGCTTGATGAAATGAAAGCTGTTCAAAACGTTAGATACTTATAGTTCCACGATGCAAAGTCAAAGATAACCACGATTTTATTTTAAGTACATCCTGTATATAGGTAATTAATTTCCTCATTGTATACATTAAAGGTTGAAAATATTGGAAATCTCCTTCAGATCTCAATTGATAATCGTTTTTATTCCGTGTTTCTAATTGGCTGATACCCAAACACCTCGGAGAAATATCCAGTGTAATTTAACATTCATCTGCCTTATTGCTTTCATTGCGAGATATACCTTAATGTGTAACAGTGTTAACAGTAAAATATAACAACTCCAAACTTACGACAAAGGATGATTCTGCCTTCTCATTCTCAACTTCATACATTCCCGTATACTTAAATACAATACCCTACTATGACGTGCTTATGGTGTTTTAATTCTCACTGAATTTTGATACACACCACCTTGAATTACGAATGATAATTTTTTTTCTTAAATCGAGACTGGCTAACAAATAAGCAAATAATATAGAAGTTTCAGCATTCTCGTTTGACATCAGCATTATGCATGATCGTTAAAACAGTTTTAGTTATATATAGAAGAACAGCCTGTTATTGGATCAAATGCTGTCTGATGTGTCTCATACCAATTGAAACCGTTCTCTGAACACTGACTTCGGATTACACCGTCTATCTCGATATATTAGGTTAACAGTGGGTGTGACAGGTCGACAGGGGATGTTTACTCCTTCTAGGCATCTGATCCCAGCTATGGTATGTCCAGTGATGCGTGCTTGCCCTACTCTGAATTTTTTATTATCTATAGAAGCTATGAGATGATCAGTCTCCTCTATCTTCACCATTTTTCAGAATATAAAACAGGTCAGCTAATAAAGGATGCAACATTTTCAAGGCTGATAATATTCACATATGAAGCAACTTTTTTTCAAGGCTGATAAAATTTCAAATTTCTTTTATTCTGATCATACATCCTTTAGTCGCCCTGGTATTAAATGATAAAGGTGTCTGATATGGTGTAAATGAATGTTTTTCCCACATTGTGCAATCTTCGTCACACGATCTTGTTAGGAGTTTCTGAAATAGACACGGGTTTCTAGTTTCATTTCAAATGTAACCAGGTGTTTTATATCTAAATCCAGTGATTGTTTATGGCCATCTTGTTTTTATTAAGTTATTAGCAATGTAATATTTACTAATGTTTGCTCGATGAAAAGGACTGGAGCACTATCGTCCATTCATAAAAATGTGGCTGGTCTTTGGACAATTCCATCCAATTACTGTCCAGATTTTTGTAAATACTTTCTAGCATTAATGTTACCTTGGATCTCAGTTAATGCACCCATGCCATCAAGAAACAAAAGCACACCAAAATCGACACATGAGTCGGGGGTTGTACATTTCATCGCTACCCTTGATGATGTATCCAATCCTTATCATTGTGTGAATAAAGACTGTTAATATCAGAATGTATGTATTCCTAAAGACCTTAATGAATTAGACGCATAGATTTCCGTTTCCGTTGCGCGAATGAACAACAAGATTCTTTTCTGCATATTTGCATGTTGTAACGAACGCAGAGGACAAAATAATTCATGTGTATACGTCATCAATTAATTACACTGTTGTAATAAAAAAGGGGGGAATCTTTAGTCTATTTATAGCACGGGGCCCAATTATCGGCTGTTAATCGCTATTACGGCGCCATTTAAGAGCAGGGTGGCGAATAATCGCGTCCTATGACATAATCATTTTATATTTCACTGCACTGTATATTCTTGCGCGATCAATTTTACATTTGATATATAGGTTATTTGAGATCATGGATCAAGAGATAATCCAACAATTAAT